>JACVTC010000010.1:1407500-1480000 GCA_016946835.1 Neocallimastix lanati (nom. inval.) | reverse complement strand
TCTTGGAATCCACAAAGCATATTAATAATAAAAGGATGATTAATTTCTTCGAGAATATGTTTTTCATTAAGAATATGTTCTACTTGTTTATATTGAATAATATCTTCTTTTCTCATAACTTTTAAAGCATAATATTCACCATTAGCCTTTAAACGTGCTAAATGTACACGACCAAAGGAACCTATACCAATAGTTTGTAAAACAATGAAATCATCTAATTCATATTGGAATTTTGGGAATTCTTCAACAACGGATGAATATGGTGAAGGAGGTTGAAGCGTTGGTTGAGTAAGTGATTGAGGGAAGGATAAACTTTCATCTAATGAAGCCTGATTTAATCTATCTGTTAAATTATCTATATCATTACTTTCAGTTTCGTATTCTGACATTTTATCATTAACATCTTCTGAAATTTCTGCTTCTGTACTTTTAATAGTAGCATCAGAAGCCTTCTTTTCTGTTTTACCAATATTTATTGGTTTTGTTCTTGGTACATCTTCCTCATCTTCATCTATATCTTTATAATTTGCATCAATACTAATTCTTTTTCCATCAATAAGAGTTTCATTAACTGTTGAAAATGAAATCTTTTTCTTTTTTGGTTTTTCTTTATTTAATACATTATTATTCTTTTTTCCCCAATGCTTTTTTGAAGAATTATTTACTTTAACATTTTCTTTAAATTCTTCTTCTTCCTCTTCTTCTATTATAAATGAATTTGGATTTGGAATAAATTTCTATTTAATTATATTTAAATTATAAATATATATATTATTATTATTATTATTATTAAATAATTATTAAATAAATAAATCAAAAATAATTAATTAAAAAAAAAAAAAGTATATTTGTTACTATATTTATAATAATTAAATAAAATTATTACCTTTGATATACTAGTAGTTAAATTTTGTTTTGAAAAAGAAAATGGATTTTTCTTAAATATTAATTTACTTTTATATTTTTCAGAATTAGATTTATTCTATAAGATAAAATCATAAAAAATAAAAAAAAAAAAAAAAAAAAAAAAAAAAAAGATTAATAATAATATTAATAAGATATATTATATATTGCTATTGATTTTTAAATTTTAATAATAATTGTAATAATATTATTATTATTTAAAATTATTTTCTTGAAATTTACATTTGAATTAGAATTGGAACTGGAAAATTTAGATTTTCCTTTTAATTTACTTATAAAATCCATGGTCACCCGTTTTTATATTTTAGTTTAGTTTTATATTAAATAAATTAAAGTTTTTTTAAAAAAAATGATAAATAATGTAATAATTATAAAATAATTATAATCTTTAAAAAAGTATTAATGCTGAGAATTATATGAAACAATCTATATGTATAATTATTATATTTATTTATATAAATATATATTTGTTGAAAATAATTATGTTTATCGATAATATTTAATATTGAAGCTTATTTAAGTTTTTAAAATATATATATATTTTTATTTTATTATATATATTAAAAAATACTTTTTCAAAAAAGAGATTATAAATTTTGAATGAACAAAGCATAAATATATATATAACTGGTAATAATAAAATATATGAATTCTATAAATTTTGAAATATTTTTCTGAAAATATATGTGGATAAAAAAAGATTGTATAATTTTATGATATTTTTATCTTTAATTTTATGATTATTTCAATATTTTTTATTATTAGTATTATTATTATTATTATAAATAACGATTCTATTTATAAGGTTTGAATTTTAAAATGATTTTTAAAATTTATGTATATTATGTATATATATAAAAAAACAATAATAATAATAATATTTATATAAAATTAAAGGAAAAAGTAAATGTACAATAATAAAAGGTGAAAATATATATAAATCTTAAAATTATACACCTTTTAAATAAAATTTATTTATTTTTTTCTTTTTTAAAATAAAAAAAAAAGTTTTTTATATTTTATAATTTAATTTTAATTAAAAATTAAAATTAAATATATATAATTTTAAAATTACAATTCTAAACTTTATAAAAAAATCATTTGTTCATAAATTTTATATTTTATGATTTCTTTCAAATAAAATAATATAAATAGAACAAATAACTTTTTAATACCGATTAATAAATGTTTCAATTCTTTTTTTTTTTTTTAAATAAAAATTAAAAATTAAAAAATAAAAATAAAATAAAATAAAATAAAATATAATAAAAAAAAAAAGGTTCCTTTATTCAAAATATTAAATAATAAATAATAATAATAATAATAAATAATAATAAATAATAATAAATAATAATAAATAATAATAATATATAATAAAATTAATATAAAAAATAAAACAATATTATTATTAAATGATAAAATCATTAAAAATTGTTCAAATAATCAAATAATCAAATAATCAAATAATCAAATAATCAATAAAATAAATAAATAATAATAATAATAAATAAAAATAATAAATAAATTGTACTAATTAAAAAAATGAAAAAAATAAAAAAAAAATTTATACAAAATATATTATCACATTTATTAATCAATAGACTATAATATATACAATTAATTTATTTAATATAAAATTTCATATAGAATTTTTGATTTTTTTTTTTAATAATATTTAAGATTTAAGAATACAAAGAAAAAAATAATAAATAATTAAATAATAAATAATTAAATAATAATAAAATAAAATAATTAAATAATTAATAATAAGATAATAAATAAAAACAATACTAATATAAATATTCTAATTTAAATTATAAAAAAAATTAAAAAATTAAAAATTTATCCTTATTTTTTTTTATTTTATTTTATTTTATTTTTTAGACTTGGAATTAATGAGAGGGGATTAACAAGAGGGGTAGAGGACAATAAAGCCTCCATTATCAAAGAAGGAACAATTACTCTAATCTTTTTATAGATCAAAGTGCTCTCTGCACTATCAATTACATAATCTTATGAACAACGAACTTCATGTATAGGAAAAAAAAAAAAAAAAAATTTAAAAGGATAAAATTACCTCATATAAATTTTTAAGAAGTAGTCTTGTAGGTCAATCCAGAAAACTTATATATATTAATCCGGAATACTAACCATTAGGATAAAAACTATCAAATCTAAAAATTTAAACCAAATTAAAAATAATAATCAATAAAATAATAAACAATAACTATTGAAAAATAAATAATAACAGTTATTATTGAGTAAATAATAAATGATATGAATTAACAAATAGATGAATAACTATTGAATAATAATAAATAATATCTATTGAATAATAATTAATAATATCTATTGAATAATAAATAATAAATAATTTTGTTAATTGATTAATAACTTTTTATGTTACTTTATTATTATTTTAAGGATGGTAAAAGATGGGTTAATGGGTCAAATAATTTGCATCCTATAGCATTCCATACAATTTAAAATCATTTAAATTCCATAGTAAATTTTTTTTTTTTTTTAATTAACTTTTCCATAAATATGTCAAAAAAAAAAAATAATAAATAAATTATAATTAATATCAAAAAATAACAAATAAATTATAATTAATATAAATTGAAATAAAAACTTTTTCCTTTTTTTTATATATATATAATTTTAATTATAATCTTTTTAAAAAATAATCTAAATTTATATATTTATATATATTTATATTTATTTAAATATTTATATAAGTATATAAGTATATAAATATTTTTTTTTTATTTTTTTTTTATTTTTTTTTTTTTATCTTTTACAGTTAAAACAATAAATTTCTTATTGTTTAACACTTGTTACATGTAATTTTTTATTAATAATAAATAATAATAATAATAAAATAAAAAAAAAAATTATAAAATATAGTTTTTAAAGTTGTACAAACAATAACTTATTTTATGGCATTTCACAAAATAATAAAAATAAAAAGATGTTTAATTAATTAATTAATTAATAAGAAATTTTTATAGGAGAGCATTTCTTTAATTCTTTTAATATTTCAAAAAAACAAAAAAATAATAATAATAATAATAGAAAAATAAGAAATAAATTATATATAAAATATATAAAAAATAAAAAATATATAAAAAATTTATAAAAAATATTATATAAAATTGTTAGAATAAATTTTAAATAATAATAAAATGTAAAAAATAATAATAAAAATAATAATAATAATTTTATATAATAATAAATTATCTTTTTTTTTTTTTTTTTTTTTTTATTAAGAATTAAATAAAAGATGACTATTTTGTCATTTTGTCATGATTAAATCATTTGATCAATTGTTGTGTTGTTAAGGATTAACATGTTATTCATATTGAAATATTTACTTTAAAATTAGTTATATAAGTTTTATAATTAATTTTATTTAATAAGAATTAAAATAGATGTTTATTAACTAAGAGATCAGATAATCAAACATTTAATTTTGACTTTCTATTCGTTTATATATTTAATTTTTTTATTTTTTTATTTTTTTTTATTTTAAATTAAATAAATAATAACCATAAAAAAATTTATGGTATAGAAAAAAATAACAGAACAAAAGGTTAGATAAATATAAAAAGATTAGGTTATTTAATAATGGATTAGAAATATGTAAAATAAAAAAATTTATATTTATATATCTATTTTTTATTTTTTTTTGTTATTTTTATTTATTTATTTATTTATTTATTTAAAATTGAAGTTAATGTTCAATTTAATACAAACAATTAACATTAACAACAATAATTTTTTTTTTTTTTTTTTTTTAATTCTATTTTAATATGGTTTGTGCTTTGTGTGTGCCTTGAAGTAAAGTTAAAAAAATATTAATTTTTATAAAATTATATAAATTATCAAATATTAAATAATTATAAAATAAATTAAAAAAAAATTTATTTGGGAAAAAAAAAAAAAAAAAAAAAAGGAATCAATAAATGAAAATAAATTGAAAATGTTTTAAAAAAAAATTAAAAAAAATATTTTTTTTTTTATTAATTAATTTTTTAATAAAATTTAATCCAATCATTAGTAAGATACTATCATTCATAAAATTTCATTATTGTTACGTAATAATCATACAGTTAAATCCCATGAATTTTTGGTTAAGATATTTGTGAATCGTAATTTGTTTGTCTAATCCAGCTTTGTATGGTATGATAGATTAAAGTTAAGCTATCTTGAGCAGTTGTTATCTATCTTGAAGAGAGAGTTGAATAAGTTAAATACTTCTCATCAGTAAGGAGAAGTACTTAACTTGTATTTCCTGTCCATTAGCAATAAGATTTACTCTGAGAGGTAATTTCCGTTCTTGTCTGTATAGATTTTCACAAAAAAAATCCTGTCATTGTGAATAAAAAAAAAAAAAAAAAAAAAAGGAGTTCCAAGAATTGTTTTATCATTTCTTTCGTAGTCAGTATCTTTTAGTTTCTTCCCTGATGAATTGCAGGTGAGAATAGTTCATGAGGACATTGTTTGAAATTCCTTTCGAAATTTTTTGGTTTTCTAGTTTTTGTTGGATAAAGTCTTCTTCATACATTTTCTTGATCTTCAAAGAAGTAATGTAATGCATAAGTCAATTCATGTATATATGTATACATCAGGATGTTTTTTTTTTTTTTTTTTTTTTTTTTTTTTTTTCTTCGATATATAGATAGCGTTTTGTATCGTTTGTTACATGAAATCTTGTCATTGTATGTAAAAATGGAATGTATATACGTATTATTTATTCCTTTCTCAGTCGTTTTCGATTTAGTCTACAACAATCCTTAACATTTCTACAAATTGTGTTAAATCTTTTTACGCCTTTATTTTATTTTTTTACTTTGAAGATTTGATTTCCAAGTAGTAGCATTTTGTAATAATATTGGGGAATAGAGTTATTTTTTTTTTTTTTTTTTTTTTTTGGAAATTTTATTTTAATAGAAAAAAAAAAAAAAAATAAATAAAAAAAATTAAATGAATTTAAAAATAATAAGAATTGAAAAACTAAAAAGTTATTATTATTTTTTTTTTTGTCATTATTGTCATTAATTTTATTCAAAGTTTTTTATTATTAAAAAAAAAAAAAAAAAAAAAAAAAAGCCTATCGTATTTATATTGTAAATTATATAAAATGTTTAAAAAACTTTTTTTATTATTTTATTTATTATAAGATATAAAAAAAAATAAAATAAAAAAAAATAAAAAAAAAAATTGTTTTTTTTTTTTAGTATTGAAAAGTAGAAATGTTCTACGCTATGCAAAACAAAAATAAAAGGTGGTAAAAATAAAAAGATGGTAAAAATAAAAGGTGGTTACACCAAAGAAAGAGAATTATAATAAAAATTTTAATTATTTTTATTTTATTTTGTAATAATTATTTTATAAGAATTATTTTATAATAATTATTTTAATTATTTAAGTTTATTTTTAAAATTATTTATTACTTTTTTTTTTTTTTTTTTTTTTTTTTTTTCTATATCTATATATTATAAACTATAATTTTTAATAATAATGGTTTTCTTTATTTTTTTTTTTTATTTTTTTTTGATTATTATTATTTAAATTATATATATTTATAATATAGCTATAGATATAGATATTACCTTAAATTATTTGATATCTTATTATTTATTTATTTTTATTTATTTTAATTATAATTATATATATATTTTTTTATATATTTTTATTTCATTTAAATAATAAAAATATTCATTCATTAAATTATTTATTTAGTTAGGATATATATATATATATTATATATATATATTGTTTTATATATATATATTTTTCATTAGGTCATTTATTTATTTATTTTTTTTTTATTATTATTATTTTATATATAATTTCATGATATACTGTTTTAATCTATTTAGTTATTCGTTTTTTACTAATTATTGTCGTTATTACTGTCCGGTAGTTGTTGTAGCCGCTGTAGTTGTAGTTGTAGTTGTATTAGGTGCCGATTGAGAAGGTTCATCTATTATTGAATAAGGTGGTGGTAACTCATCATTCATACTTGCATTAGGTTCATTATTATGATTAAGTAATGGTGTATTAGCGGCTGAAGGTGAAGGAGTGGATGATGGTAAAGTTGTTGGTACAACAGTATTTATGGTTGGTGACACTGTTGTTATTGGAACTACTTGGGATGGTGTAGGTAAAGGAGTGGGTATTAACAAATTATTAGGGGCCATTACACCAACAGGTTGCATCATATTTGGTGGTGGTTGAACATTAGGATAAGCAGGATTTGGTGGATATACATAAACCGACTGAGGATATGGAATAACATTATTAGCTGGATTTATAATTTTATTGACATTAGCGTTATTATTATTAACATTAATACTAGTATTACCATTATTAATATTCTTATTAATACTTTTACTATATAAACTTCCTAATTTCGCCTTATCTCTTTCTCTACTTTCTACATATTTTTTAGCTACTATTACAATAATAATCAGAGAAATAATTATAATAACTATTATGGCTATAAAAACAAAACCCAAAAAACTGAACCACATTTCTATAAAATCAGTGGGTTCTTCTCTTTTTAATAAATGCATTGGGTTATTTTCTACATTTAAATTGAAATTTCTTTTATTTATTAAAAATATATAAATAAATAAATATATATATATATATATATTTTAATTGTTAATTATGAATAGTTATTTACACTTTTATTATTATTTTTATTATTTATTTATTTACTTTTTTTTTTTTTTCTAACATTACATAAAAAACTAAAAAATAAATATAAAAAAAACAAAAACAAAAACAAAAACAAATAATAAACAATATATATATATATATACTTACGTATATCCAAGATTGTCTAAAGAACGAGGTGAAATTCTTTCAAACATTTTGTTGCTTTAAATTTACGTAAATAATTTAAGGATATTAAGTTTTATATATGTATATATATATATTTATTTTTTTTTCTTTTAGAGTATTTATTTGTAAATAAAATAAATTTACAATATTTTATATTTTGATTATTTTAAATTTTTTATTATTATTTAAAATAATTGTTTATAGTTAGAGTTTATAATTAATTTTTTTTTTTTTTTTGTTTACTTAAATAGTTATTAATAATTATTTAATTATTAATAATATTTTATATAATAATAATATTTACAATATTATTATTATTATTTTTATTTATTTATTTAATGATTTCAAATGTGTAATTATATTAAAATTACAATGAAATAATAATATCTTATTATTATTATTTGTTTTAGTTTAAATAATATTTTAAACTTTTGAAAATTTAAATAAAATTTAAAAAAAAAAATAATTTCTTTTTTAATTAGTATTATTATTATTATTTTTTTTTTTTGATTTACAATATTATAGTATTCATTGGTATTACAATGTAATCTAAATATATTAATATTTTTAATAATAATAGTCTAGACATATATATTAAATGTTGTATTCTAGTCTAGACACATATATTAATATTGTATTTTAATATATTAACTTTTAAACACTTTATATTATAAAAGAAAATGGCATAAACTCTATTAAATAAAAAATTAGCATGAAATGTTACACATATTCTAATACTAATAAAAAATGAATTTATTAAAAAAGGGTCATTTAAATAAGTGAATAATAAATAAGCATTAATAAATGAATAATAAATAAATAAATAATAAATGAATAGTAAATAATAAATGTTAATAAATGAATAGTAAATAATAAATGTTAATGAATGAATAGTAAATAATAAATGTTAATAAATGAATAGTAAATAATAAATGTTAATAAATGAATAGTAAATAATAAAAATTAATAAATGAATAGTAAATAATAAATATTAATAAATGAATAGTAAATAATAAATATTAATAAATGAATAGTAAATAATAAATATGAATAGTAAATAATAAAAATTAATAAATGAATAGTAAATAATAAATGTTAATAAATGAATAGTAAATAATAAATAAATAAATAGTAAGTAAATAAATTAATATATATAATTAATATAATTAATTAAATAAATAAATAAAGTCTATCTAATAATTTAATTATCAACTGAATAACTTTTCTTTACCAATAAAAGTTTCATCAATTCTTCATCAATTCTGTTTAAGTATCAAACTTTTAGTTGTGCCATAAACTGCTACTATTATTAGCGTATTTCATAATCATTATCGTAACATATGTCAAAATACTACAGTATGCCATTTACTATCACATAACAAACTTAAATTTATTTAATTACTTATTTCTTTAGGAATACTATCATTTTGTATATCATTTTTATTGATTATTGGGACACGAAAATTCATTATTATTATTATTATTATTATTATTATTATTATTATTATTATTATTATTATTGTTTTAATTTAGCTATTTATTTATTCATTCATTTAATTTTTTATAATTTTATTTTTATTTTATATATATGTATTAATTTATAAATTTTTTTTTATTAAAAAAAAAAATGAAACAAAACAAAACGAACTATATATAGATATATTATTAATAATTTAACTTTACTAATGACCTAACAAAACTATATGAAATGCTCAAAATTATACACAAAATTAATAATAATTATATTATTATTATTATTATTACAAATAATTATTATTATTATTAAAAATAATTATTATTATAATTTTTTTTTAATAATAGTAGTAAATATATTTAATTTTTTATAGTAGTATATTTTAATTTAATGAATTTTTAAAGTTTATTAATTTAATACTATGATCATATATCTCCTTTTATATATATATATATATATTTTTTTTTTTTTTTCAGAAGTTTCTATACTTGAGTGGGATGGTGAATCAGCATTTGAATTATCTTTTATTATTATTTATTATAACATCAATTCAATCATCATATTTTTTATTCATATATTCCATAAATACTGAAGAGAGAAATATTATTACTAACATTCATCCTCTTATTATTTATTACTGTAGAAGGGAAAGATAAAAAAATTTTTTTTTTTACAAATGAGAATTCATTATCATCATTTTTATAATAATAATAATAATAATAATAATAATAATAATAATAATAATAATAATAATAATAATAATAATACTAATCATATAATAATAATAATAATAATAATAATACTAATCATATAATAAAAATTGAAGAACTTTTATTCCTCATCATAGAATTTTTTTATCCTACTCAATTTTTTTTTTTTTAATTCATAATCAGGATTTGTGTTATTATTATATTTAATTATTGATTTTGAACAACCGACGAATTTCAAATTTGCTTAACTTAGTTGCATACTGTTTTGTACTAGTTTTGGTATAAATAGTCATCCAAATATACAATATTGATATAAAACAAATATGTGTAGTAACATATTTGTATATTTAATAATAATTATTAAATATTAAATTTATATCTTTTTGATAATAATTATTTTATTTTATTTTATTTCAATATGTATTATTATAATTATAATAATTATAATACTTTATTTCATATAAAATTTATATATTTCTATATATTAGAATATATAATTAATATATTACCTATTTCTTATAAATAAATTAAATTATTTATATTTGAAATAAAGAACTCTCTTGTAAATTTTTAGGAATTAGAATTATTATTTTTAATTGTACGAATATTATAATTTTATTAATAAAATTTACTAAACTACCATTATTTAAAACCCACTGCTTATAAATTATTGCACATAAAAGTCCCGCATATCAAAAATTGTTGGAGATATCGGGGATGTGCTGTGTAAAAAGTAATTTATAAGTAGTGGTGTTTTGTGATTTTATTAATTATTTATAAATTCGTTACACTTTCTTTTCATTTAGGATTAATATTTTATTTAGGATTAATATATTATTTAAGAAATAATTTAGGATATAATTTTTTTTTTGGTTGTTTATAGTTATTTTATCTTAGGTGAAGAGAGAGTTATACAGTATAAGTTATTTCATTCATTTTATTATAGATAAAATAAATTGTTTTAAAATATATTAATATTTGGAGATTTAATCATTATTCATTAAAAAAAAAAAAAAAAAAAAAAAAAAAGAATTATTTATAAATTTTTAAAATATATAATTTTAATAAAGAAACATTATTATTATTATTATTATTATTAATTAATTGTTAACAATGAGAAATAACAATTTTACTGGCCATCGGGTAGACACTGGGTCCCTTCCAAGAATTACTGGATCTCGTAGAGATGCAGAAATCTGGAAGTTTAAAATTAATGATTGGTTTAAGAGGGAAGGTATTACTACCGATGAGAATAAATTCAGTTATACAATTACAGCTGTTGAAGATAACATCGTAAGGATACTTATGGAAAAAGAAAAAGAAGTAAATAGAGCTCTTACTTTGGATGAATGTGTTAAATTAATTAAAAAGAAATATTGGAGGGAGAATTTGAAGGAAGATAAACTAAGTCAATTAAAAAAAATTATTATAACCCCAAATGAAAATGTTTGTGATTTTAATACTAGATTTTTGGAGCTATACGATCAATTGGATTTCAACGATAAGTAACTAAGTCAATTAAAAAAAATTATTATAACCCCAAATGAAAATGTTTGTGATTTTAATACTAGATTTTTGGAGCTATACGATCAATTGGATTTCAACTATAAGTCTTATATATCTGTTATTGATTATGAAAATGCTTTACGACAAAGAGGTAGAATATATGAAATGGTTGCTATGGCTGATGTTGATAATCTAGAGGATGCCTGTAGATTAGCCGAAAAATTTGAAAGTATAATAAACAAATCTCGAGTAGGCAATGAAATATGGGGTTCTTATACTACTAATATTAAGAATAATTATAATGGTGTAATAAACTATGGCCAAATTGAAAGATCAAATTATAAAAATAATTTTTCTGATAAATATAATAAAAATGCATCTAATATATGGATTGGAAATAATATTAGAAATCATAGGAATTTTAGGAATTATCCTATAAATATTGTGACTCAAGGAATACAAAATAATAACTTAAATAAATATACTAAACCTAGGCAAAACACTTACAATTATTATAGATTTAGTGTAGATAATGATAATAACAGTAATTTAAATGTTAGTAATGATAATAATATATCATACCATTATAGAAATCGGAAAATTTTAAAATCAAATTTAAAAATTAGTTCATCAAATAGTTCAACAAATAATAATAAAGTAAACAGTAATAATGATAAAAATAATAGCAATATTAATAATGTTAATGAAAACATAATTAATAATAATTCAATTAATAATATCATCAATAATGGTATATCTAACTTGGATACCAATAATAATAATAATAATAATAATGATAATGATAATAATGATGATATTTATAATAATAAAAATAATAAAAATAAAAATAACACTTTGAATAACATAGTAAATGTGGAACAAAATAAATTATACGCGTTCAAAATGGATAATTTCAGAAAAAAAAATTATAAAATAGGAAATACCAATAATGGAAAATTTGAAACAAATAGTAATATTATAATAACTAAAGAAGAAAATAAAAATAGTTTCGCTGGTAATACAGATATTAAGAAAAATCAAAATAATAATATGGAAATTAATAGTATTGTAACAATAAATATTAAAACTATTGATAATAATGAAAATATTAATTCAAATAGTAAAAAGAATAAAGATAATAATGATATTATTGGGAATTCTGAAAATATAATTAACAAGAGAAATAGTAATAAAAATATAAAAGAAGTAATAAATATTAATGAACCTTTAAAAGTTGAAAACATTAACAATAGAACTAATAAATCTATAACTCCTAGTTTAGTAATAGAATCAAAAGTTATTATTAATAAAAATTCAAAAATAAACAATACTCAAATTATTCCAAATAATAATAAAAATAAGCAATTTACAAATAAAGTGAATTCAGTTAATGATAATATTTATATAAAAGAAAGAAAAATTATTAACAAAAATTCTCAGATAGATGAATCTAGTAAAGTTGTTAATGTTGGTAGTGCTAAGAAAATAAAAATTAATAAAATTAAAAAGATAATTAAAATTCCAAATATTCGTATTCAAAATAACAATAAAAATAAAATAAATATTAATAAAATTTTGATGTCCAAACCTGAGATTATGTTAAAAGATATTATTATTTATAGCAACAATCGCATTGATACAAAACGAACAAATAGGAATTATAAATATAAAAGAAAATAAAATTTTAAAATTATTATTTATATTAATTAAACCTTATATTTTCTTTTAAAAAAAATATATATATAGTTTAATTTTTAGCAAGGGCATTTCTGATATAAAACAAATATGTGTAGTAACATATTTGTATATTTAATAATAATTATTAAATATTAAATTTATATCTTTTTGATAATAATTATTTTATTTTATTTTATTTCAATATGTATTATTATAATTATAATAATTATAATACTTTATTTCATATAAAATTTATATATTTCTATATATTAGAATATATAATTAATATATTACCTATTTTTTATAATTAAATTAAATTATTTATATTTGAAATAAAGAACTCTCTTGTAAATTTTTAGGAATTAGAATTATTATTTTTAATTGTACGAATATTATAATTTTATTAATAAAATTTACTAAACTACCATTATTTAAAACCCACTGCTTATAAATTATTGCACATAAAAGTCCCGCATATCAATATCAAAAGCACATGACTTATATATATAATAATATATTACAATATCCTAAATATATATATATTATACATATATTTATGATATTTTGATATACAAATATTTTAAATTGACCAAATTATGAATTCCACAAGGAAATTTGGTTAAAAAATCTTCGACTTCCATATTATCTTCAAAATAACTTTCAGCATTGATTTTTCTATTGTTGTTTAGTTATTATTATTAGTTATTATTTTTAATATATATATCAGTTATAATTTATTTGTTATATAAAGTTCGACTAGCTAAAAAAAAAAAAATTTTTTTTAATACACTATTATATATTCTAATTTTTTTAGTCGATAAATAGAAAGTTTTTTTTTTTTTTTTTTTTTTTTTTTTTTTTTTTTTTTCAAATTTATATTTTGTGAGATTTTCGGAATTCCTTACTAATGTTATGTCTATTGTGATTAGTGATTTTTAGCACAATAATTAATTTGTATACCATTAGATTTAACAGTCATTAAGAGCGTCGAAACAATAAGTCGAAACGAAAATAAGAAATCTTCCTAACTTTAGCTTGTATATTAGATATATAAATGGTTGAAGTGATAAATCATCGCAGAATGGAATTTTGAGATAAGTAAGACATGAAACCTTTGGAATAGAATAGATACCAAGATGGAAGGTAGGGTCTTTAAAAGAATGAAATTAAACAAAATAAAAAGGTTTAATTATCATAGAAATATGAGGATTTTTTAAGAAATCCTTTTATGGAATAAAGTACTTTTTCTTACTTTATTATATTCATTCTCTGTATGATCGGTTTCAATTTTAAATCATTTGAAAATGGTACACCTAAGTAGGTATAGCAATTCGTTTTAGGTAACTCTCTTGACTTGAAAGATAAAAGGTAGGTTTATTGTTATTAAGAAATCTTGAAAGCTTCCCCTTTCGAACTACTAGACTGGCACATTTATTGATACCGAATTGCATTTCATTATTTCTAGCTCATTTACTTGCAAACTTTAACAGTTTCTTAAGTTGTGATCTTGTTGGAGCACATAACACAATGTCATCTACAAAAAGACCTCCACAACAACTTTTATCACCAATTGAGATTTCTTATTTATCACAATTATTAAAAAATATCATTAATAAGCAAGCTAAGTAAAATTGGTGAGAGGGGACAAACCTTGACGAACACCTTTCTTAATATTAAATGATTTCGATAATTGTTCATCAACCCTTACACAGGCCTTGGAAGATAAGTATAAGTTTTCAATAAATTTATAGCACTTACCTCTAATACAGTTTTCAATAAATTTATAGCACTTACCTCTAATACAGTTTTCAATAAATTTATAGCACTTACCTCTAATACCTAAGTGATTAATCTTCATTAATACATTATATATGGGCACTGAGTCATACGCTTTTTTAAGGTCCAAAAAAAGCAAGGTATGGAATTAGTAGTGTTAATGAACTTTTCAATAACACAATTTATTGAAAGTTTTTCATTTCCTATTTCTTCACTAAGAATTTCAAATTTATTGTGATGACATATTTCTTTCTTTTGTTCAAGACATTTATACCTATCCCATCTTACAAATTTTTTTTTTTTGGTAACAAAAATGATTCATCTTTGGTAATTTTCTTACAATAAATTACGAGAGGTTTATGATCAGATACAGAAGGATAATCAATCAAATAAGCACTTGATATTTTTATCCAGTATACTTGAATTGACTAACGCATGATCAATATCTGATGAATAACTACCTCTGGTCCATGAAATAGGTGAACCATTAATCAGAAGAATAAACCAGTTATCAAGGTTACTATTGAATAATTTATCATGTAAAAGAGGTACTCATGTTAAAGTCACTCCTGATAATGTATTTTCAAATACTTTTTTAAATTTTTCGTGGTTAAAATTTGGAGCGTATACTTTTATCCTGAAGAAGCTATCATTGAATTTAGTAATTCTTTTTACTGACAAAATATTATCATTGAACTTTTTGCATTTAATGAATAAATTCCAGTTAAATAGATTAAAATATTTTTATATATTTTCATATACATATATATATATTTTATGAGTTTTTTTTTTTTTTTTTTTTTTTTTTTTTTTTTTTTTTTTTTTTTTTTTTTAAATAAGAGAATAACTTTATATTTAATTTATAATAATAATAAAATTACATGATTTTAAAGGAAAAATAAAAATAATAAAATACATGAAATAAAATATTATATATTATATAATTATAAAAGTGCGTTATAGGCAATAGCCTCTAACTTTTCCCATTCCTTGATAATAACACCACGTCTATTATTGTGAGTAATAATTTCAGTATTAGTGTTATCAACCGAATCTGTATTTGGAGGTGAAAATCCATGCCTTATTATTTCGACGTCGACGCTCTTGGCAACGGTAGATTAACGGTAGATTCAAAAGAATACCATTTCATCATCAATCTAAAAGATCGACAAATTAATGGTATTACGTTTGTTAAAAACTCCGCAATCCCCACAAAATACGGAACAGTTGACGACGTTGAACTTTGTTTAAAAATATTGTCAACTAATTGTCTTTGTTCTCCATCATTAACTTTTAATTTTTGAATATATTGAACGCCCACCAAGAAGTGCACTCAATATATAATAATAAATATTATTATCATAATCCTTTTCTAAATCTAAGGAAACATCCAAGGATTTTTGTTCAATTATCATTGCAAACTTCAAAAAGAGATCATCTAGAAAAGGTAAAGATTTATTTCTGTAATTTTCCAATTCTTTACAGGCAAAGATCCAGTGAGAAAAGCTAGGTACACTAACACCACAACATGGGCAACATTTAGGGCAATCTTCTGAGACTATTTTTCTTTTAATGGAAATACTCAAGTTAAATTTAAAACCACACCTAATTCGAGAAATCCAAAAGAATCCCAACTGATACTTAGGATATTGAAATGTTAAGTTTCTGATTTCTGAAATAAATCCAAAATCATTCTCCTTGTAAATAATTGATTTTTTTGTTTTTGATGGTTTGAAGACATCTCTTTCCCAATAAAACTTTTTTTTATTTCACTTGTTTTCTTACCATTTAATTTCTTATCCAAAGTCCTTGATTCTTTAGTCCATGAGTAATGTGACATAGTAGGAATATTATTAGTGAGATGATTAATAATACATGATGAGTTTTTCCATTTTCTAAAGCAACGTAATTGAGATATAGCACAGACAGCTGAAAGAGGAGGTATTCTCAATTCACGAGTAATATTATAGAGACTAACAGAAGAATTGCGAGATTTAAATCCGTAACTCCAATAAAGTCCTATATTAATAATTTTTTGAGCTTTAGAACATCTGCTCTTATTTGAACCAAAGAGAGGAGCATAATATATAACAAGACTAAGAATAAACGAAATTAAAACATATTTCTTCAATGGGAGAGGAACAGATTTATTAATAAGAAATCGAAAGTACAAATTTAACTTGACATTTAAATTACTGTTTAATTTGGATTGTATAGGTTTCAGTGATAAAGATTCATCAAAAGGAATACCAAGATAGGTATAGTTGTCAGTTTTAGGTAATTTTTTACTACCAATAAAGAAAGATGGATCTTCATAATTTATCGGTTTAACAAAGTTAATCGGTTTTACAACAAGAGTAGCACACTTATTAATTCCAAAAGTCATTTCATTTTTAATAGCCCATTCATGAACTTTATTCAAAATTTTCTTAAGAGCTTGTTTAGATGGAGCAACTAAAACAATATCATCCGAATATCGTATCTTCGAAGACCACGTCGCAAAACAGGTATAGTTGCTGAATTTGAAGAAGTATTATCCATATCAAGAAAGCCTAAAAAATAAAATAAAAGAAGAATAAAATAAAAATAATAAAAATAATAAAAAAAAATAGATAAAAAAATTTTTTTTTTTTTTTTTTTATATATATATATATATAATAAAATAAATTAAAAAATAAAAGAGAAAGTAAATTCCCTTTAAATAGTAAAAAAAAAAAATATTGGTGTTGAATATTTGAAAGCTTGAAATATAAAATTGTTCTTGATGATTTAATAGATTTTAGATTTTGTAAATAATTGATTTTATCCTGTATAACTGATATAATATTTATAAATTTACTCAAGGGTTAGTAATTTATTGATACAAAATTACTTGTATATACTGTTAAAATGAATAATTGTTTCTTTTTATCTTTTGAATGATTGAAATTCTTTCAATTAATAAAGCGCTTTAAGATGTTAAAAATTTTCTGTTGAATAATCATAAATTAGCTAAAAGTATATTTTAAAAGAAAAAATATTAGTAGAGAAAGACTATAAAAAAGATTCCCATCCGTTAAATAATGTCTTAAACACAAGCTTTGGAGTGAATCAATCTCTTACATTTCCATTTTACAATAGCTACATGAAAGTATAAATAATACTATAGAAAAATACATATACAAAATAATGCTAAAGTAAAAAATACAATAGATTCATTACAATGATAATATGTAGAAACTACATGATATTATTAATTATACAACTCCAATGTTACTACATATCCAGTTTAAAACAATATAAAACATCAGGTTCACTTTCTACAGTCTTCCAGTATTCCAGTTTTCACTCTTCGTACTAGAAGCCGCTTTAGAAAGGATAACCATCGATTATCATCAGAATCACAGAAAGCTGTAATTAGTACACCTGATATAGGTTATTCCTTTTCCATCAACCCTCCATGGACCTGGAAAAACAGTCCACATCATTGGGGCGTAAAAAATAAAATAAAATAAAATAATTTTTTTTTTTTTTATTATTATTATCATTATCATTATTATCATTATCATTATCATTATTATCATTATTATCATTATTATTAACTCTTGATTTATTTTCAATGATTTTTTTTTTAAAGAACTTAGTTCTGTATTATTAGTATCTGCGATAATAGTTTTTCATAAGATAGTTTTTTTAATGAAATAAAGTCAATGAAAAAAAAAAAATAATAATAATAATAATAAAAAATAATAATAATAAAAAAAAATAATATTTAAAAAAATAAATCGAATAATTTTAAAATATCATTAATGAATTTTTTTGTGATTAATAATTATATAAAAAAAATCCCCTGCCAATAATTCTTAAATTTTCAATAACTCCTATCATTTATATAACCTTATCTAACCATATAACCAAGTAAAATATATAACTAAATAACGAAATAACTAAAATAAATAATTTATATTTAAAAATAGACTTAATTTATTACAGAAATGACACCCGAGGATATATTTTAAATAAATTAAAATTGAACAATACAATGGGATATGGATTTTTTTAATAAATCATTTATTAATTTTTCTTTTTTTTTTTTTTTTTTTTTTTTTTTTTTTTTAATTTATAATTTCTTTTTTTTTCATTTTTTTTGAATTCGGTATGCTTTTATACATATTTTTTAAATTATTTTTTAATTGATTATACGCTTTTTTTTTTTATTCGAAATTTTTTCTCAAGATATTATTTTTCTTTATAAATTATGTGCATTAAAAAAAAATTTTTTTATAAAAAAAGTTTCCAAAAAAAAAAAAAAATTAAAAAATTTAATATTTTTTTTTTTTTTTTTTTTTTTTTTTTTCACTTTCTATATTAAATTTTTTAAAATGATTTACTTTTTAAAAATTTAATAGTTCATTCGTTTTCTTCAAACTTAGTTCTTACCAAGTCTGTTCTTCATGTCAGTGTAGGCCTTTAATCTAATAGATTGAATCTTAATGAAACCTTCAGAATCAAGTGGGTGGAAACCACCAGCAATATCCATAGAGGAAAGATCTTGGTCGTAAAGACTGTTTGGAGAGGTACGACCTTCCATGGTAACGGAACCCTTGTAAAGCTTGCACTTAACGGTACCGTCAATATACTTTTGAGATTCAGTAACAGCAGCTTGAATGATTTCACGTTCAGCAGTGAACCAGTAACCGTTGTAAAGAATTTCAGATAAACGGACACCTAAGGAATCTCTTAATCTACGAGCTTCACGGTCCATAGCAAGACCTTCAAGATCGACGTGGGCAGCACGAAGAATAGTACCACCTGGAGTTTCGTAACAACCACGAGACTTAATACCAATGAAACGGTTTTCAACAATATCAACTCTACCAACACCGTGCTTTCTACCGAGTTGGTTTAAGTAAAGGAAGAGGTCAAGAGCATCAGTTTCAACATGACCATCATCTAAGTTTTCAACCTTAACTGGGATACCAGCCTTGAAAGTGATAGCAATGTGTTCTGGAGTGTTTGGAGCTTCTTCTGGGTTAGTGGTAAGCTTCCACATGTTTGGTGGTGGAGTAACATTTGGATCTTCAAGGATACCAGCTTCGAAGGAAATGTGGTAAAGGTTTTCATCAGTACTCCATGGCTTAGCAGCAGTTTGGTGGACTGGAATACCCTTTTCAGCGGCGTAAGCAAGTAAATCACTACGACCTTGGAATCTGTTGTAGAATTCTGGAATTCTCCATGGGGCAATAACTTGGATCTTTGGGTCAATAGCATAGAAAGCTAATTCGAATCTAACTTGGTCATTACCCTTACCAGTACAACCGTGAGAAACGAATTGACAACCTTCTCTCTTAGCAATTTCCATTTGCTTAGCAGCAATAACTGGACGAGCTAAGGAAGTACCAAGAAGGTAAACACCTTCGTATAAACAGTTAGCTTGAATAGCTGGGAAAATAGTGGTGTTAACGAATTCACGACGAATATCTTCAATGTAGACAGCAGTGGCACCAATCTTTAAAGCCTTTTCTCTAGCAGCTTCAAAATCTTCTTCTTGACCAATGTTAGCCATGTAACATTGAACTTCGTAACCCTATTAAAATTTGTAATTTAATATATTAAATATATTTCTTGTTAGTAATTTTTATTTCTATTTTTTTTTTTAACAATTTCTTTTATTCAACCATTTATACTTAATACATTAATATTAATATATTTTTCATATGTATTTTATAATATTCCATTGCTTCAATTTATAATTTATTATATGTACAATTTATTATTCAACTTTAAATAATATTTTTTCTTTATTTAATAAATTAAAATCATTGATTTTACTTATTATAAGTATCGTTGATAATCTAAAATATAAAATTTTTTTCTTTGATTTTAATTCCAAAAGTATATTTATATATATATATATATTTTTACATATCAATTGTTAATCCATAATTTAATTAATATTTAAAATTTATAACATTGTAACTTTTTTCGTTTTGTCTTTCTTTATATAATTAATTAATGTATATTCAATTATAAAAATTTGATCATTTCTAATTTTTTAAATACTTTAAAAAAAAATAAATAGTTTAAATTATCAAATATTCACTTGTTCAATAAGCCAGGCAAGAATACAGGAAGTATCTAAACCACCAGAATAAGCTAAAAGAACCTTTCCCTTAGAAGACATGTTTATTTTTTTTTAAAAAGTATAATTACTTTAAAAATTATATAGAAAAAATTTCTAAATGACTTTTTGTAACTTTCTAAAAAGAAGAAGAAAAAATTTTATTTTTATATGCTACAAATCTCTTAATAATTTTTTTTTTCATATATTCATATATTCATATATTCATATTCATATTCATATGTTCATATTTTCATATGTAACATATAAATGTATACGTTAATGTAAAACCATATATAAATACTAATATACATATATATAAATGTTATATAAATATTATATAAATATTAATAGGAATAATGAATGAATAAAGAATTAACCAATATCTTTTTTGTTTATATTTATCAACTACACGCTATAAACCCTAAAAATATAAAAATTAATTCCACATCTTTATGCTTTTATTATAATATACTACAACTATACTAAGGAACTCCTACATATAATGTATTATATGAATGTATTATCTATATATTTTATATATTCTCTATTTATATTTATATTTATTGAATATATTAAATGTATTAAATGAAACTGTATTTAAATGTTTTTTTTTTCTTTATCAAAAAAAAAAAAACTAATAAAAGAAATTTATTTCAAATTTTTTTTAGATTATATCTTAATCCACCAATCAAATGTTGAATGTAGAATGTATGATTTATCTCTATATATTAAAATTTAAAAGATTTCATTTTAAATTGAAATTGCTTTGATTTCTATATATTAAAATATAATTAATTTATATATGGATTATACGTTTCTATTAAATAATACTAATATATTAAAATATAATATATTTAAATTAAGATTAAAAAAAAAATACATTAATATATAAAATAAATATATAAATAAAATTAAATATTAAATAAAATAAATATATAAATAAAATAAAAATAAAATAAATATATAAATAAAATAAATATATAAATAAAATAAATATATAAATAAAATAAATATATAAATAAAATTAAATATATAAATAAAATAAATATATGAATATTTTTTCAATCAATGAAATGGAATTAGAGAAGATGAAGAGAGCAAAATTTCAAAAAAATGTTAATATTATTATATATAAGTTAATAAGTAATCTAATGATATAAAAATAAGAAACCTGCAAAACTACCAAAGATTTTATTATAGTTTGCTTAATTATAAAAGAAAAGATTTGAGGAGTTTTAAAAAAAAAGTTTTTTTTTTTTATTAAAATTATGAATTAATTATTAATTTTAAAGATTTAAAATTCATTTTTATTTAATTTATTAATTATTAATTATTAATCTATATATATTATAGTGTTAATTTTATATAAAGTGTTAATTAAAAATATTTTAAAATACAATTTATTTATTTGATTTACTCTGTTAAATAGTTATTAATCATCAATAAAAATAAATAGATAGATCAATTAATTAATAAATAAATTTATATAAAAATAAATAGATTGATCAGTTAATAAATAAATAAATAGATAGACCAATAAATAAATAATAGATAATGTATGCTCTAAGAATAAACTAATTTTGTGTAATAAATAATAAATAATTGAATAATAAATAATAAATAAATTAATAATAAATAGTAAATAATAAATTATAAATAATAAATAATAAATAATAAATAATAAATAATAATAAAAAGAGTATTTATTAATAAAAAATAAATAATAAATAATAAATAATAAATAATAAATAATAAATAATAAATAATAAATAATAAATAATAAATAATAAATAATAAATAATAAATAATAAATAATAAATAATAAATAATAAATAATAAATAATAAATAATGGAATAATAAATAATTGAATAATAAATAATTGAATAATAAATAATTGAATAATAAATAATTGAATAATAAATAATTGAATAATAAATAATTGAATAATAAATAAATAAATAAATAAAAAATAAATAAATAAATGAATCAATAAATATATATTTTATAAAAAACTAAAATATTTTATAGAAGTTAATATTTAATAATTAAAATAAATAATTTTTGCATATTTAATTAATATTTATTAAAAATTATTATATATCATATAAAGATTCCTTATATATTTTAACAAAAATAACTAAAAGATTATAAGTTTCATTGAAATAATAACTAAAAGATTATAAGTTTCATTGAAATAATAACTAAAAGATTATATGTTTCATTGAAATAATAACTAAAAGATTATATGTTTCATTGAAATAATAACTAAAAGATTATATGTATCATTGAAATAAAATATAAAAACAAATACTGTAACTTAATATAATATAATATAATTATTATTATTATTATTTATTTTTTTTTTTGATTAAATCAAATTAATTAAATAAGAGATATTAATTTTATATATATATATATATATATATATATTTTTTTTAAAAAATAAAAAAATAATAATAAATTAATTATTACCACTTAATATCATTTCTAGAATAATTATTATTATTATTATTATTATTATTTTTTTTTTCTCTCTCGTTATTTATTATTTATTAATTATTAAATATAGGATTAATGAACTATTTAAACTGGAATATTAAAGATCTAATAAATATGAATTATGACTAAAATGAGAGAATAGTAATTTTTATTGTACTTTTATTCATTTTTCTTTAGTGATATTCAATATATTCAATGTAATAAAAAAAATCTAAATAAATTTTTAATAAGAAAGAATGATGTATTATTTTAAAATAATAAAAAAAACAATAATTCATGTAAATAAGTAAAAATTACTTTCAATATTAAACGCCAAAAATTTGTAATCAATACTTTTTTTTTTTTTTCCTATAAATTTGATTCCAGTCTAATTTAATTTAATCTTTTTATATCTTATTAAAATCTTCCCTTTAAAAAAAAAAAAAAATTTTTAAATTTTCATTTTTTATTTTTTTTTTCTTACAATACAGAGAATTTTTTGTGTAACATCAATTTTTTAATTTTTTAACATAAAAAATAATTAATAATAATCAAAGGAATTTTTTTTTTTTTTTTTTTTTTTTTTTTTAAAAATAAAAGTAAAATTTTAAGATTTTATTTTAAACATTTCATCCTATGGAAAAGTTTTTTTTTTTTTTTTTTTATTTTATTTTTTAAATAGTAAAATAAAGGCTTTTTTAAAAATAATTATTTATATATAAAATAAATAAATTATTTACATTTTATTTCTGCATAACTACACAACAATAAAAAAAGCAAATAATAATCATTATTTTTTAATATTAATCATTTATTAATTATTAATGTTCTTTAAATTAACATGTAATTTAAATAATAATAATCATAGTAACTATTTTATTTTATTCTTATTTTTGAAAATTGATTATTTTATTTATTTTTTTTTCCATGAGACTAGTTTTTAGTCTTTCTATTAGAAATGATTGCTATTATCAATTCAATTTTTATTACTTTTATTATTCAAATTATTTTAAAATTAATAAGATTAAGAAAATGATACATTATTAATATTTAAATATTTTATATATTAATTATGAAAGTTAAAAGGTGTAGACATTGGCAATAGTAGCCATGATTAATATTATTCTTTTATTTCAAAAAAAAAAGTTTTTATTGCTTTTTTTTTTTTTTTTTATATATATATATATATGTTTATATTTTAACCTAAAAGTTTGAGTAGAAATTTTACAAAGAAATACGTAATTTTTTAAAAAAAAAAAAAAAAAAAACATTTTCATTTGTTACACAAAAGATTTATGATCGATTGACTTTAATAATTATTAAAATTACCATAAATATTAAACTTTTGATATAAAATGAAATTATTCAAATCTTAATTAATATAAAATAAATTTTATTATTCAAACATAAATTAATGTCATAAATCACATTTAAATCAAATGATTTTATAATATTTTAAAAGGTGGTTTGATTTCAATATACTTATTATACTTAAAACTAATAAAATAAGAAGTAATAATAAAATTTAAAATATAAATCAATACTTTAATATTATATTCTAATTATTTTAATATTTATCTTTATATAGGTATTAAATTTTTTATTAAATAATAATTATTAATATTTATAATACTTATTATAAAAACTTATTAAAGAGTTTATGTTAAACATAAGAATAACTAATTAAATAGTTAGTTAAAACTAAATAACATAAAAATAAAATATTTATCTGAGTTTGTGAGAAGTGCGTGAGAAAGTTGTTAGATAGTTTTAGAAATGTAAAAATCAAGTATAATTATTTTTACTTGAATAAATATAGGTAATCATAATAATAAAATTAAATAAATAAATTAATAATACTTTAATAATTAATAAATTAATTTCAACACTACTTCCTCAAACCAGGGTTATATCAAATATATATACAAAATTTAATATATATAATTAATATGAATTAATATGTATTAATAATATATATTTATATTTATTATTAAAAAAACTGTCAATAATAATTTTTAAAATTTCGTATTAATTATTTAAAAATAAAAAAAAAAAAAATAATAAAATAAAATTATTTATATATTGATAAATGAGAATTTAAATTTGAAAATATGTTAAAATAATTTTTTTTTTTTTTTTTTTTTATTTTTATTTTTTTTATTTTTTAATATGAACTACTAGATAGTAAAGAGTTAAATACTTTTAATATATATAATTTAAGTTCATTTTTTTTTTAAATAACAGGATATAAATGAATAATAAAATTAGTTGATGAATGTCATAATATATTAATGTATTAATAAATTAATGAAATATTTCAATATTTTATAGATTATAGGTACAATAATAAATAGGAAGGTGTTAAAAATATGAAGTCTTGAATGAACTATTTATAATTATTATTATATATTTTAGTAATAATATTTTATTTAATAAAGAAGAATCACTTTTAAAATAATAATTTTTACATGTATTTATATAAATTTTATTTATAACAAAGCATAATGTGCTTAATTTTATTTACTATAATTTTAATATTCCCCCTACATTATGACTTTATTAAAAATTTATTATCAATTATTTATAAATACATTTTATTTATTATTTAATTATCATATATTATATACCATTGAATTTTTTAATATTAATGTCAGAAACTGGTTTAGTCAATGGATCAGCAAGCATTTCAGTAGTTCTAAACATATTCTAATTTTATGTTCTTTTCTTTTTTTTTTCTTGAATAAATTTACATCTTGTATCAATAGGTTTACATCTTCCTTTGGCATTTACATCTTCAGCAATTGCTATACAAGCTTTATTATCTACTTTAATTTTTATTAATACATTTTTGTTAGTAATTTCTTCAAATAAATTTTTTAACCATTTACCATATTTAGCACATTCAGTTAAACTAACAAATTCAGCTTCAACAGTGGAAAGAGTAACATTTCTTTGAATTTGAGATTTCTATGAAATAGGACTATTACCAAGTTAAAATATATAACCACTAACTGATCTTCTTGTAGCTTCGTCATTTGCATAGTCAGCATCTGAAAACCAACTAATTTATTTTTTCCATTATAATGAATTGATTTGTGAATTGTAACTTTTAAATATTGTAAAATCATTAATAGAGCTTTATCATCTATTGTTGTTGGATGTTCGCAATTTCTTGATGCTTGGTTAACTGCATAAACAATATCAGGTCTGGATTTTACAGCAGCATACAAAAGTGAACCAAAAAAGAGATTTATATTTACCAACATCAACAGGTTTTTTCATTTATTCTTTCATTTTTGGAAATTTTTCTATAAGGATAATTGATTATTTTAGTTTTATTCATAATGATTTTATTTATATAATCTTCTTGATTAATTTTATATCCGTCTTTTGTTTTATAAATATTTATACCAATAATTTTATTGGTATCTGAATCTTTTGAAATGGTGTATTTGTTTTTTCAATTTGTCAACAGTAAAATTAATTTCTTGATGAAGTCCATACAAGGCCTTTTTTTAACAACCAGACTTTTATTTTTATTATAGTTTTTATCTCCTTTTGAAATTTTTACATATATTGTTTTCATTATGATCAGCATTTAAATATGCTGCTTTGATATCTAATTGTCTTAATTTACATTTATTTATTGAAGCAATAGCTATAGATATTCTAAGACTTTCTGATTGAGCGGTAGAAGTGTAGGTGGGAAAAAAAATCTTTTCCTTCTGTCTGTTGGCAGCCTTTAGCAACAACTCTTGCCTTTTTTGAATTATCATTTTTAATAACTAGTACCCATAACGTATCAATAATGTTTGTATTTTTGGGTACACTGTTATAATTAACTATTGACATAACTTTTTTGTCATACATATTTTTTAATTCTTTTTTGAATGCTAAGTCCCATTCTTCAGAATTTTTTCCATTCATAGCTTCATCATATGTTCTTGGACAAAGTGTTGAAATGTTGAAAACTTTATATTTTTTATTTTTTTTTTATATTTTTAGATAATTTTTGTTTTCTTGAACTTAAAGTTTGAGTATCAGAGTCATCATATGAGTCATCATCTGGGACTCTATCATCTTGAATTCTTCTTTTTCTATTTATATTGATATCTTTAAAATTATTATTATTGTTGATATTTTTATCATCAATATTAATATTATTATTAATATTATTATTATTATTATTATTATTATTATTATTATTATTATTATTATTATTATTATTATTATTATTATTATTATTATTATTATTATTATTAGTAGTAGTAGTAGTAGTAGTAGTAGTATTATTATTATAATTAGTATTATTATTAGTAATAGTATTATTATTAATAGTATTATAATTATTATTATTATTATCATTATTAGTATTATAATTAATATTATTATTTAAAATAGAATTTATTGATTGAATATTAGATCCTTCCCCCTTAATCGATAAATTAGGATAACTGAACAAAGAATCAATAGTATTGGAAGAGAAAAATGAAGTGTCAATTGTACCAGGAATATCCTTCATAAAATAAACATCTCTAGCGGTAATAATGAAATTGGTAGAGATATCTAAAATACGGTAACCAGAAGACTTTTCAGGATATCCAAGAAATATACCTTGTTTAGAGTTATTTTCAAATTTATTAGGTTTGTGATTATTAAGAAAAAAAAAAAATGCTTTACAACCAAAAACTTTAAAATGAGAAGTATCAACGGGTTTATTAAAAAATAATTCATTAGGAATTTTGAAATTAACACTGGAATGAGGGTTAGAGTTATACAAAAAGGCGGCACTTTTTTTTAAAGCAGAATCCCAAAATGACAGAGGCAATTTGGCAGAATTGAGAAGAGTTTTTGCACAATTATTCAATGTTTGATTTAATCGTTCTGTACGTCCATTTTGTTGAGGATAACCAGGAATAGAATGAATGAAACTAATTCCATGAGTGTTTTTAAAAAAAAAAAATAACATTTTTATTAATATATTCCGTACCATTATCTGACTTGAAAGTTTTGATAGGTAATTTATATAAATTAGATATTAATTTTATAAAATTCAATAAATTTGTCATAAACATCAGATTTATTTTTTAAAAGATAAATCCAGCATTTTTTTTAGTGAGTAGTCATCAAGAAAAGTAAGATAATAGTTATAGCCTTGAAATGAAGTATCTAATTTACCAACTGCGTCTGTGTGGACTAATTCTAAAGGTTGGGTTGTAAAAGATTCAGAAGAAGAAAATGGTTTTTTTCTTAAGTTTGCTAATTTTGCATTCAGGACATTCTTTTTTTTTTTATTGTGAATGGAAGTATGTTTTAAAACGAAATCTTTAATATTATTATAATTATTAAAAAAATGTCCTAGACGTGAATGCCATAAATCAAAATCTATATCATTTACAGATTAATTATTATTAATATCGGAATTTAAATTTTTAATATCAGAATTAATTTTATTAAAATTTGGAGTTGTATTAAACATAAATAAATTTTCATCATTAGCATATATATCAGCAATAATTTTGCTGTTTTTATCAATAATTCTTAATCTATCTCTATTTTTTTTTGATATTTTCCATAATAATTTTATTTCTAAATCTCAAAATGTGATGCGTAGTAAATTAAATTATTTTTAATATTAGGTGCGTAGTGCCCATTTGATAATTTAAATTTTGAATTTTGGAATTTACCGTTAAAAGTTCCCAAACATTTAAGATTGTCAGTATCGCCGTTTGGATAAATAATAGTTTTATTATTAGAGTGTTGAATATTTTCTAATTGATTTAAAAATTATTTGTAAGGTTTAATCCGGTACCACTTATCAATAATCCAGGAGGTTTCATTATTATTTAATGGTAGACTATTGCATTTTAAATTATTTGTTAATAATGAAATGTTTCCTGCAAAAACTAATATAGTCATCTTCTTTAGAGTCAGAAAAATTTTCAGAATCATCAAGATATTCATTTATTTTGTTTGTATGATAATTATTTCTTTTAAAATTAATATTTTTTGAATTTGTTAAATTTTTATTTTTATTATTCCTATTTTTATTATGGAGGTTATAAAAACAATTTTCGAGTAGGTGTCCATCTTAATGGCATAATAAACAGTATTTTGATATAGTGGTTTTACTATTATTATTTGTATTGTTTTGTTTATTATGAAAAGATTTTTTCTGTGATTACTACGCTTATTATTCGAAATATAATTTATTTTGTTATTTTCAAAATTGGTTTGAACGGTATTATTATTTTGGGGGGTTTAAGTAATTATTAATTCTTTCTCTTCATGGTTCCACATATCTTGTAGGTCCTGTTGAAGTTTATCAAATGTTTTGTATTTATAAGTAATAGTAAAATTAAATCCAATGTTTTCGAAGTTTTGCGCATGCATAAATTATTTTATCATTTTCTAAAAGTTTATTTCTTTTTAATTTATCATTCTAAATCATATTGTTCAAATAAAGTTTTGAGTTTATTTAAATATAAAATATAGTTATTATTACTAATTTCTAAATTTTTAATTTTTTTGATTTAATAAATTTATTAAAGATTCTCCTGATTTATAATTTTTTTTTTTTTCTTTTTTTTTTCAATCTTTCAATCATTTGATAAGCAGTTCTACAGCCTTTTAGATATTTTTTTTTTTAGATTCAGTATCTAAACTACCATAGATAATGGTTGTAACTGCATTATCATATTTAATCTGTTTTCTTGTCATTTCATCGTATACGAAATTTTTATCAATGTATTCGTAATAATCCTGAGCGATTAAATGACGTTTTAATTCAATGTACCAGTCTTCAAAATTTTCATTAGTTAATTTAAAATCTTTATAATTGAATACAGATTTAATTAATAAATCTTTATAATTATAATTGGATAATAAAATTTCCTTCTGAGGAGTCTTTTCATTATCTTTAAGTAATTCATCTTGATTACTTTTAGTTGGGGTAGAAGAGGAAGAAGCAGAGCATACTTCGGATATTTCATGAGATTTATTTTTACCCATGATCTTAAACATTAATTTTTTAATAAAAATTTAATAAAATATAATTTATATTTATTTATTTAATATGAAATAATTTGAAATAAAATTTTTAACTATATTAAATATTTAAATTAACAATTTCATTATATTCATTATATAATATTTATGGTCCCTTTTATGAGACTCTTTATCTGTTAAAAATATGAAGTCCTGAATGAACTCTTTATAATTATTATTATATATTTTAATAATAATAAATAATAATATTTTATTTAATAAAGAAGAATCACTTTTAAAATAATAATTTTTACATGTATTTATAATAAATGTGCTTAATCTTATTTACTATAATTTTAACAGAAGGATAATGAAGGAAAAAAAAAAAAAAAATTTTTTTTTTTTTTTATTTTTCTGGCCTTAAAAAAAAAAAGGAAAAAGTAATTGGGGTATTCTCATTGACTAACGATCTATTGAAAATTTTTAGAAATGATTTTTTTTTTATTTCTTTCCTGGACTATCAAAAAATCTCAGGTTCAAAAGATATCAATAACAATAATTTTAAAATTATTTTTTGTATCATTTCAGAAAATACTTTTTATAAATTGGTATATTTAAAATATTTTTTAACATTAAATTAAATTCATATTTATGGTATTATTATTAAAAATAATAATTTTTTAAAAATAATAATATAATTTCGTATAAATAACTTTAAAAATTTCAGAACCAAAATAAAATTCAAGTTCAAAAAAATTTAGATTCAATAAAACTCATTAGAACGTCAATAATAATACAGTTTTTTAAATTATTTTTTCATTATAAATCCAAAAAAAAAATATTATTATCATTTACTATATGTAAATGTTTGTCAATATTAAAAGAAATGAAATTGAAATCTTTTCCCTCATAATGATAATAAATAATAAAAAAACATAGATAGGTTATTGCTATTTTATATAATAATTTTTAAATATAAGATAAGATTATTTATAAATTATCTCAGGAACAGAAAAAATTTTAAGATTTAGGTTTTCAATAGGACGTCAATAATAATAATTTTTTTTTTAAATTATTACAGTAATCGTAATATATGTCTGTCCAAAAAATTCAAATCCAAAAAAAAAAAAAAAAATTCAGGTCAAAAAAAAATTTAGGTTCAATAGGTCGTCAATAATAATAATAATAATAATAATAATAATTTTTTTTTTTTAAATTATTACTGTATTAAAAGTCCAAAAAGTATTTTTTAAATAAACATAGTTGTTAAATGAATATACAAGAAATTTCAGGCTTAAATTAGTTTGTTTTTTTCATTCAGGTCCAAAAAAAAAATTCATGTCTTAAAAGTTTCATGTCTTAAAAATTTCATGTTTAAAACATTTACGGACCAAAAAATTTCAAGGCCAAGATATTTCAAATATAAAAAATTTCAAGTTTAAAAAATTTTAGGTCCAAAAAAAAAAAAAAAAAAAAAAAAAAAAAAAAAAAAAAATTAGGGTTTCAATAAGACGTCAATAATAATAATTTTTTTTTTTTTTTTTTTTTTTTTTTTAAATTATTACTGTATTATAAATCCAAAAATTTTTTTAAACAAATTTAATAGTTAAATGAATAGTAAAATTATCTTGTTATTTTTCATTCAAACATCAATAATAATAAAAAAAATTTCAGAAAAAACTCAACCCAAGAAATCCATATTCAAAAAATTTCAGGCTTAAAAAATGAATTTTACAAAGTTCCTGTCCAAGAAAGTTCCTGTCCAAAAAAGTTTAAGTCTAAAAAAAAATTCAGGTCTAAAAAATTTTTGGATCTAAAAAATTTCATGTCGAAAAAAACTTCATGTCAAAAAAAAATTTCATATCAAAAAAAACTTCATTTCAAAAAAAAACTTCATGTCAAAAAAAAGTTCATGTCTAAAAAATTTCAGGTCCAAAGCAATTCAAGTTCAAAGAATTATAGGTCCAAAAAAAAAAAAAAAAAAAAAAAAAAAATTAGGTTCAATAAGACATCAATAATAATAATAATAATATATATATATATTTTAAATTATTACTGTAATTGTAATATATGTCTGTCCAAAAAATTCAATTCCAAAAAAAAAAAAAAAAAAAAAATTCAGGTCAAAAAAATTTCAGGTCCAAAGCAATTCAAGTTCACAGAATTATAGGTCCAAAAAAAAAAAAAATTAGGTTCAATGGGACATCAATAATAATAATAATAATAATAATAATAATAATAATAATAATAATAATAATAATAATAATAATAATATATATATATATATATATTTTTTTTTTTTTTTTTTTTTTTTTTTTTAAATTATTACTGTATAATATGTCAAAAAAATTATTTATATTTATATAAATTTTTTTTTTTTTAAAATTTTCGATAAGATGTTGTTGAATGAGAATAGTCAAATTATTTTATGTTCTTTTATAATGTTCAAAAAAATTTAAGTATAAAAAAAAAAAATTTTTAAAATGGATAATTAATGAACCAATTTAGAAATAACATACTTTTAAAGTTTTGAATAATATCAAACTTTAGGAGGTATGTTGAAAATAAAGTTTAATAATTATTTATTTTCTTACATATATTTATAAAATATTTTATTAATATAATATTTTAAAATATAATTAATCATATTAGAATTGTGGTTTTACTACATTTATATAATTTATGTAAAATGTGTATAAATAATTGTATGTAATTGTAACAAAGAAAGAACCTTGCATTATTTTTATAAAGTAAGGGTTTACCTAAATAAAATTTTATTATTATAATATCTAAATCTCAATATAACACAAAAATAAATAATATATAATATATATTAAATAATGAATAATAAATAATAAATAATAAATAATAAATAATAAAAAGAGTATTTATTAATAAATAATAAATAATAAAAAGAGTATTTATTAATAAATAATAAATAATAAATAATAAATAATAAATAATAAAAAGAGTATTTATTAATAAATAATAAATAATAAAAAATAAAAAGAGTATTTATTAATAAATAATAAATAATAAAAAATAAAAAGAGTATTTATTAATAAATAATAAATAATAAAAAATAAAAAGAGTATTTATTAATAAATAATAAATAATAAAAAATAAAAAGAGTATTTATTAATAAATAATAAATAATAAAAAATAAAAAGAGTATTTATTAATAAATAATAAATAATAAAAAATAAAAAGAGTATTTATTAATAAATAATAAATAATAAAAAATAAAAAGAGTATTTATTAATAAATAATAAATAATAAAAAATAAAAAGAGTATTTATTAATAAATAATAAATAATAAAAAATAAAGAGTATTTATTAATAAATAATAAATAATAAATAATAAATAATAAATAATAAATAATAAATAATAAATAATAAATAATAAATAATAAATAATAAATAATAAATAATAAATAATAAATAATAAATAATAAATAATAAATAATAAATAATAAATAATAAATAATAAATAATAAAATAATAAATAATAAATAATAAATAATAAATAATAAATAATAAAATAATAAATAATAAAATAATAAATAATAAATAATAAATAAATGAATAATAAATAATTGAATAATAAACATATTTTAAATATAACTAATTATATTTATTAATTCATAAAAGTTTCAAATACAAAAAAAATATATATGTTATATTTTGTTTAATTTTTTAAATATATTAAAAAAATTAAAACATATTTTTTTATTAGAAAAGTGAAAACTTTAATTTATAAATTTAATTTATTTCTATCTATTACAGTTTATACACAAATAATTAATTATTATAAATAAATATAAATAAATATAAATAAATATAAATAAATATAAATAAATATAAATAAATAAATAATTGAATAATAAATAAATAATTAATTAATTACTAATTAAATAAATAACTTACTAAAAAAAATAATTATTTAAATAAATAGATAAATAATCTAATGCTCATAAATATGTTATTTTATTATTATTCAATTATTCAATTATTTATTATTTATACTATTTATTTATTTTATTATTTTCATCGTTTAAATTATGGTCTCGTTTTTTATTTTTAACTTTAATTTTTAATTATATTTTTATTTCTTATATTTATTATTAAAATTATTATCAATTATAATAATGATATAATAAGTTTATTATATTTATCAAGAGAAAAAATATATATATATATATATATATATATATATATTTTATAATCTATATTATATATAATTAAAATATAATTTGTTGTTTTCATTTTTAAATTTTTATTATTACTATTATTTTTATATTTATTTATTAACTTTATTATTATTACTTATTTATTTTCTTTTTTCTTTTAAATTATCTATTATTATTAATTTTTTTATTTATTTATTTTCTTTTTTTTTTCTTTTCTTTTTCTTTTCTTTTAAAATTTCTATTATTATTTATACATTTAATATATTTAATTTTTCTTATAAATTTTCTATTATTAATTTTTTTTTAATTATATATATATATATATATATTTTTTTTTTTTTTTTTTTTTTTTCTATTATATTCATTTTTTTTTTTTATATTTTTAAATTTATGTTTTCTTGTTACCATCAGAATATGATGGTTGTTCATTCATTAATTGGATGGAACCAACAATAACTTTTTAATTAGTTTATTTTTATTATTTTTTTTTTTTTTAGGAAGAATAAAAAAATTATTCTTGAGGAGCACTTGGTTGAATCGAAACAGATTGTGGAACATACGCAGTTCCTGGCATTTGTGGATCGTAAGCAGTACCTGGCATAGTTGGTGGAACATAAGCTGTTGTTCCTGGTGGGGTAACTACAGGTTGTTGTGTTGGTACTGAACCATTAACTGATATTGTAGTCGTAGTTGCAGTTGCAGTTGTAGTTGTAGTTGTAGATTGTTGATTTTTAGAATTAGTCAATAAAATTGCTTTATCATCATCCGAAACATCAGAATCATCATTATTAGTTTTTTTGGTTGATTCAGTTGAGTTAATGGATAAAGTAACATTTGAATCATTAATTAAATTATTATTATTTTCTTTTTCATTGTTATTCTTTTTTTCCTTCTTGGAAGAGAAATGAACTAATGCAGTGATTCCACCTATAAATAAAAATGTAATTTCTTTAAATAACATACTACCATATATATATACAAATGGTTCATTTCTATATCTTCTTTTTGTATCATAATAATTTTCATCATAATTATCTGGATAATGACTTGATGAATAAGGGTCAATTACATCGTCAATTTCGTTACTATCTGGATTTGGATTACCATTAATTGAATTTGTACTTTTTATATCATTTTCATTACATGTTTTTGAGGCTGAACGACATATAGCTTTTTCAGATGTACATAATTCAGTATTTTTATAATCACAATCACTGATTCTTCTGAAATTTGGAACATAACCTTTAAGACCTAAATTTTTATTTAAATATCTTTTTATTTTTATTTATTTATTATTTATTATTTATTATTTATTATTTATTTATTATTTATTTTTATTTTATTTTAAATTTTTAACAAATAAAATAATTTTATATGATTAAAAATTAAAAGTATATAAAATGATAAGAATGATTAGTTTTTCTAATTAACTTTTTATATATATATATATATATTAACAATTTTTAAAATGCTATTTACAAAGATTCAAGGTATTTTAAATCTTTAAAACAATATGGTATTACTCCTGAGAATCTTTGCTCACTAAGATTTCTATAAATATTGTTATTAATAAAATTTATATAATTTATGAATATTAAAGTTTAATTAATGAAAATATAGATATATATGATATATATATTTATTTAAATGAAAAAAAAAAAAAAAAAAAAAAAAAAAACATAATAATTTATATATAAATAAATTAAAGTAACGATGATGACAACAACAACAGATAATTATATTAGTAAATTAATAGGACAATATAAAATTAATTTTTATAAACTTTCTTTTTTTATTTATCTCAACTTACAAAGTTCTCAAATTAACTAAATTACAATATTCCTTAGGAATACTGCCTGTCATAAAGCCCTTAGATATATCTCTATATATATATTTTAATTTAAATATTATAATTTAATATTTTAATATAATGATATATGATATATTTATAATATATATTGTTATATTTACAAAACTTTTATAAAAAAAATACATACAAAACTTCTAAATTAGTTAAATTTCCAATTTTTGGAGGAAGTGTTTCATGGTAATTATTACCGGAGAGTTTTCTATTAATTGAATTGAAATAATATTGAATTGAAATAATTTTAATTAATTCGTTAAGTTTTTATTTTTATATTTTATAAATTTATCATATATATATATATTCTTTTATTACTTACAAAACTTTTAAATTTGTTAATTTATCTAAATTTCCTGGGATTTTACCATAATTACTGTTAATTATTTCTCTAATTTTATATGAACAATGCAAATATAAAATATTTTAATAAATTATTAAATTTTTAGATATATGGAGTAAATTATAAAAAATAAAGTAAAAACATCTAATTGAATTTTACAATGTAGATAAGAATGGTAAATTGGAAAGTTCTTCAATTGCTTCATTTTCACTTTCACCTTGGAAGGAATTAATTTTTTCTAATTTTCTGTTAATTGAAATAATAAATGTAAGTAAATTTACTATGTTATTATGCATATTATTATTATTTATGATATTTTATGATATTTTAAAATATTTATTATATTTTTTCCTTAAAAATGAATAAATGAATGAATGAATAAATAAATAAATAAACATAAATCAATAATTGAAAATTACATTTCAGTAATATGAAGTTTTCCATCAGTATTTTCACAGGTAACTTGAGAGTAATCACAACAAACTTGAACTGTCTGTTCTTTTAATAATGCTTCCTGACCTAGTTTTTTCATAGCTTTTTCAAAAGTCGAACATTCACCTTCTGCTTTTACATTTTGAATATTTGAACCAAAAATACATAATGTAGCTACTAAAAGGTTTAAACTTTTGTTTGAATTAAATTGTAAAAATCTCATTTTTTATTTTTTTTTTTTCTAATTGTTTATATTATTTTTTTATATTGTTTTGTTTTATATTGTTTTGTATGTATATAATTATTTTTGTAGTTTCATATAAAATTAATTTTTATATAATCGAATATAAATTGTAAAATAAAAATCTTCTTTCTATTACAATTATTAACAATTATATTTTATTATTTTTATTATATTATTTATAATATAGTTTTATATTTTTATAAAATTTTTATTTTTTTTATTTTATTTTATTTTTTTTTTAACGAAAAAAAAAATAATTAAAAGAAAATTATTCTATATATATATATTTTTTTTTTTTTTTTTTTTCTTTTGTTATATCAAATATAAATTAATTAATGTTGGAATACAATTAGATAATTATTCATACCTTTTGTTATAGTATAATTTAATATATGTGTTAATATATATATATAATTTAATTTAAAAATAAATTATTAAAAAAAAAAAAAAAGAAAAAATTTAATAAAAATATTTTCAATTTTTTAAAAAAATTTGTTATATATTTCGGATTTTTGATGTTCCACAATTTATATATTAAAAAATGAAACGAGATTATTAAAGTTCTTATTTCAACTATTAATATATTATATATTATATATAATATATATCAACATATATAAAATAGCTTCATCCAATTTATATATAATATGTATCTAGACAATTTTTAAACAAAAGCTTATTTTATAATATTTATATGAATAAAAAAGTACAATTATTAAAAAATATAATCCTTAATTATTCTTATGTTAATTTAATTTTAATAAAAAAAAAAAAAAAAAAAAAAAAAATAAATAAATAAATAAATAAATAAATAAATAAATAAATAAATAAATAAATAAATAAATAAATAAATAAATAAATAAATAAATAAATAAATAAATAAATAAATAAATAAATAAAAATTTCTATTAAATAGAATAACTAATTTTATTATTATTTATTTTAATGAATTTTTAATTTTATAAATATTTAATTATTGTATAACACATAGATAAAACTTCATCCTTTCTCATTATGTTACAATTTTTTTTTTATATATTTATTAAAACATTTTAAGATATTATTTACCAAGTTTCAAGTTTTTTTTTTTTTTTTAAAGTCTTTAATATGGTATAACTCTTGTCAATTTTTGCTCACAAAGATCTCAATAAATATTGTATTAATAAAATTTATAATTTATGAATATTAAAGTTTAGTATGTATATATATATATTTTCTTAAATAATAAATTATAATAATAAAAAAATAAATAAAAATAATAATAACGACAAGAACAAAAGATAATTATATTAATAATATTTCCACTTTTTTTTCAAATTGACTAAATTATAATATTCCTTAGGACTATCACCTCTCATAAAACTCTTGGATAAATCTCAGTATTTATTTTTTTTATCAAAATAATATAATTTAATATTTTAATAGAATGATACATTTATTGATATATATATATTGATACATTTATAAAATTTTAACAGAAAAAAAAAAAAAAATATATATATATATATATAATAATTTATTAATTATTATTTAATTAATACCTTTTTTATTTTATATAATTATTATTTTTATTTCTATTATTATTCTCTATTCATATGAACCCTGGCTTTTTATATTATTATTATTATTACAATAACTATTAAAAGAATTAAATTGAGCTAATTTATTTTACTATGGAGTATATGCTTTTGAAATAAAAAATTATTTATTTATTTATTTATTTATTTATACATTCTTATAAATTTTCTATTATTATTAACTTTTTTATTTATTTATTTATTTATACATTCTTATAAATTTTCTATTATTATTAACTTTTTTATTTATTTATTTATTTATTTATACATTCTTATAAATTTTCTATTATTATTAACTTTTTTATTTATTTATTTATTTATACATTCTTATAAATTTTCTATTATTATTAACTTTTTTATTTATTTATTTATACATTCTTATAAATTTTCTATTATTATTAACTTTTTTATTTATTTATTTATTTATTTATTTATTTATTAATTCCTATAAATTTTCTATTACTACTAACTTTTTTTTTTTTTTTTATTTAATTATTAATTCATTAATTTTATTTATTTTGTTTTTCTTTCAAATTTAAATTTTCTTCAAATATTGCAGAATAGGACGGCGGTCGTTCATTAGTTGGATCAACGTTTGGTTGAGTGACTGATAGTTGAACAGGTGGTTGTTGAAGAGGATAAATAAGTCCTGGTTGTGAAGCATTTTGTGGATATGGCATATAAACAGGTTGTGTTATATAAGCCGTACCTGGCATTTGTGGATCATAAGCCACACCAGGCATAGTGGGTGGAACATAAGCTACTGTCATTAGTGGATAGGCAGTCATTGCCATAGAAGAATTATTGGGAGTTGTAACTATTGCTCCCTTTTTTGAAGTTGAAGATGAAGATTTTAGTTCTGTATCATTGAGATATGGATTTGATTTATTATTTAAAATAGTAAAATCTGGTATATTGGTAAGTTCCCTTGAGGAAGCGTTACTAGAAATATTGTAATTACCACTATAAGTTGTATTTATTGAATTTGAATTATTAATTAATTTTTTATAGCTTCCGTTGTTTTTATTCCTTTTTTTATATAGACGAATTGAAAATACAGCAATAATAATCAATACGACAGAATATAGTAAAAATTTCATTATACTTAGGAAAGCATCGATAAAACTATTATTATTTTTGTTGGATGGACTCGATGGATCTGGAGAGACTTCATCTTCATATTCATTACTATTTGGATTTGGATTACCATTATTTAAATTTGTACTTTTTACATCTTCTGCTGTACATGGTTTTGAATTTGACTTACATTTAGCACTTTTAAATGTACATAATTTAGTATTTTGATAATCACAACTTTTAATTTTTGGTAAAATTGGAACATAACCTTCAAAACCATTATTTTTTTTTAATTTTCTGTATAAATATATAAATAAATTTAAATATAAATATATAAATAAAAATAAATATAAAAATAAAAATAAATATAAATATAAATATAAATATAAATATAAATATAAATATAAATATAAATATAAATATAAATATAAATATAAATATAAATATAAATATAAATATAAATATAAATATAAATATAAATATAAATATATATAAACATAAATATAAATACATATATTTTTGGGATTAGAAAATTTAAAATATATAAAATGACGTTTTTTTTTTTTTAATAATTAAATTATTTATGAATATATAAATTTATATTAAAAAAAAAAAATTTTTTTTTTTATATTTACAAAATTTCAAGGTTTTTTAATTTTTTAAAACAGTACGGTATTGCTCCTGTAAATTTTTGCTCACTGAGATCTCTGTAAATATTATATTAATAATATTTATAATATAGGAATATTAAAGTTTAGTAATGAAATGTATATATATATTAGTTTAAATAATAAACAATAAATTATAAATAAATTGAAAATAATAGAACAAAAGATAATTATATTAGTAATAAAAGTGTATCAATAAATATATATAGTTAATTTCAATTAATTTCTTTTTTTTTTTTTTTTTTTTTTTTTTTTTTTTTTTTTTGTTTAAACTTACAAAGTTTTTAATTTGACTAAATTACAATATTCCACAGGAATAGTACCGGTCATAAGACCTCTAGTAAAATTTCTGTATATATTTTAATTATTATAATTTAATATCATAATAGAGTTGATAAATTTATATAGATAAATATTGATATATTTATAAAATCTTTAATATAAAATACATACAAAACTTCTAAATTAGATAATCTTCCAATTTCTATTGGAAGTGTTTCATGATAATTGTTTCCAGAAAGTATTCTATTAATTGAATTAAAATAATTTTTAAATAATTTGTTAACTATTTATTTTTATACTTTATATATATTACTTAAATTTTACTTAATATATATATATATATATATATATATACATATACATATGCATATACATATAAAATATAAAATATAAAATATAAATATGAAGACAAAGGTAAAGAAAAATATATATATAAATATATATATAAATATAAAGATAAAGATAAAAATAAAAATTAAGATAAATATACACATATGTATATATAAATATATTACAAGGTTTTTAAATTTTTTAATTTATCTAAACTTCCTGGTATTTTACTATTATTACTGTCACTTATTTCTCTAATTTTATATAAATATAAATATATATATATATATATATAAAGAAAAAATAAAAAAAAAAAAAAGTATTAAATATATAAATAAATTAAGAAAATAATAATAATAATAATATAAAGTAAAAATATAATATTAAATTTTACAATGAAGATAAGTATGGTAAATTAGAGAGGGTATTAATTGCTTCAGTTTCACTTCCTTCATAGAATGTATCAATTTTTTCTAATTTTCTATTTATTTTAAATAATAATTATATATATAAATATAAATATATAAATATATAATATATATATATTTTTAAAATAAAATAAAAAAAAAAAAAAAAAACTTTTATTATTAATTCAAATAAAATAATAATTTGTTTAAAATACATAATATAATAATGTTCTTCCTTAAAAATGAACAAATTCAAAAGAAAAAAAATTTTTAAAAAAATATATATATATATAAATATTGAGATAAGTAAATAAGTAAATAATTGAAATTTACATTCCAGTAATATGAAGTTGTTCTTCTATACTTTCACATGTAACTTGATTGTAATAACAACAATTTTCAACTTTCTGTTCTTCAAATTTCTTCATTGTATCTTTACCTAATTGTTTCATAGCATTTTCAAAATCTAAACATTCATCTATTGCCTTAACATTTTGAATATTTGCTACTAAAATTAATAATGAAGCAACTAAAAAATTTAAACCTTTATTTAATAAAAGGAAAAAAAATTTCATTTTTTTTTTTTATTCTTTTTAATTCTTTTTTTTTTTTTTTTTTTTTCTTTTTTTTATTTTATTTTATTTTATTTTCTTTTTTATTCGTATTTTTATTTTTTTTTTATATTATTTGCTATTATTTTATTTTTTATAATTTCCGCTTTTTTACATTAAAACATAAAATATAAAATTTTTTAATTAAATTTTATATAATAAAATATAAATTGTAAAATAAAAAACTTCTTTCTATTATAATTACAAACAATTATATTTTATTATACCATTTAAGATATTTTTAAATTTTTTTTTTTTTTTTAAAAAAAAAAAAAATAATAAGGAATATTATTTTATATTTATATATATATCTTAATTTATCAAATATAAATTATTAATAATTGTAAAAATTAACATTTAAAATCAAAAAAGGTTTTTAATAATTAAATATTTTTTTTATTTATTGTAATCAATTTTAATATATATTTTAATGGTCTTAATTGAAAATTTTTTTTTAATTTTTAAAGTTTATAGTATTTTCGGTAGTTCGATTTTTCAATGTTACACAATCAATAAATTAAAAAATGAAACGAATAATATTTGAATATTAATTTCATTTATTTATATTTATATTAACTTGTTCCAGGTTGTGAATTAATTCATAGAACACGAAAAAATGACGCTCGTAGTATTTTATATATATATATATATAATTATTTATTATATATTTTATTTATTTTATATAAATAAATAATACTTAATAATTCTTAAAATTTATTATTTAAAATAGCCACATACAGAATAAGGTTATACTATATGGCGCATTATAAATAATAGGCATAATATTCATGTGACATTGTTAATACTTGATAATTATTTATATATTAATGAATTTAAAAAAAAAACTAGTTTATAATTTATTTTATATATAGTATACATATATAATTAAACCGTTATCAAAGAAAAGCTAATTATAAAATATTTATATATAAAGTATTATTATTAATATATTGGTATATATATTTTCAAATTTGTAACAAATATATTAAATTAAGTAATTAATGTCTATCCTTTATTCATCCTTATGTTTTTTTTTTTTTTTTTTTTTTTTTTTTTTTTAATTAGTTTAATTTAATTAAATAAAAATTATTATAAATTTTAATTAATATAAAAATTAATTATTAATTAATTAATATTTTTAAAATTTTGAAAAGGTGTGAAAGTGGAGAATAAAAAATTTTTTACTTTTAAATGATGATGGACGTATTATTATTATTATATTATATAAGGTTATTAATATTGAAATAAATTTTTTCTTTTGAAAAAAAAAAAAAGATCCCTTTGAAAATATATAAATATATAAATGTATATTTGAAAATAAATAAAATAAAAAAAAATTGAAAAATAAAAAAAAAATTTTATAAATAAATAAAATTAAACAAAGATAAAAGAGTAGTTTTTGATATAATTACTTTTACTACTACTAATTAATAATACTAATATATAATACATGATAATCATTAAATAATAAATAATAAATAATAAATAAATAAATATTAAATAATAAATAATAAATAATTAAATAATAAATAATAAAAAATAAAAAGAGTATTTATTAATAAATAATAAATAATAAAAAATAAAGAGTATTTATTAATAAATAATAAATAATAAATAATAAATAATAAATAATAAATAATAAATAATAAATAATAAATAATAAATAATAAATTATTAAATAATAAATAATTGAATAATAAATAATAAATAATTGAATAATAAATAATAAATAATAAATAATAATTAATAAATAATAAATAATAAAAAGAGTATTTATTAATAACTAATAACTAATAACAAATAAATAATAAATAATAAAAAAAGTATTTATTAATAAATAATAAATAATACATAATACATAATAAATAATAAATAATAAATAATAAATAATAAATAATAAATAATAAATAATAAATAATTGAATAATAAAAAGAGTATTTATTAATAAATAATAAATAATAAATAATAAGAAGAGTATTTATTAATAAATAATAAATAGTAAATAATAAAAAGAGTATTTATTAATAAATAAATAAATAAATATAAATAATAAAAAGAAGTATTTATTAATAAATAATTAATAAATAATTAAATAATAAATAAATAAATAAATAAATATAAAAAATGAAAATAAAGTATTAATCGTATTAATCTAAATTTTTAAAATTTTTGTTTAACTTTTTAATATTTTTTATTTTTTCTCTTTTTATTTAATATAAATAATAAAACTTTATTATTCTATTCCCATTTATTAAATATCATTTAAAATTTTAAAATGCCAATTTAAAGAATGGTCTAATTTTTTTTTTTTTTTATTTGTTTTAAATTTTTTAATTTTTTTAAATTTTTTTTTTTTTAAATAGAAATGAGAAAACTTTAATTGTATATATTTAATTAATTTTCTATCTATTAAAGTTTGAATATTTAAATAAATAAATAAATAAGTAAATAAATAAATAAATAAATAAATAAATAAGTAAATAAATAAATAAATAAATAAGTAAATAAATAAATAAATTATAAATAAATAAATAAATAAATAAATAAATAAATAAATAAATAAATAAATTATAAATAAATAAGTAAATAAATAAGTAAATAAATAAGTAAATTTGATAATTAAATATATTATCTCTGTAGTTTTATTTAATTAATATATTATTTTATTCATCATATTATTTTTTATTAATATCTATTCAAATGAATTATATCTTTAAATATTTTTAAATATGTATATATATATATATTTAATGGTATTTATATTTTTTTTATATTTTTTATTAATTACCCTTAATATTAGAAATATTAGCTAAAGGCAATTTCAAAAAAAAAAAAAAAACACTATATTTATTATTAATATACTTCTGAACATGTTTATAATAAAATGAAATAATGATTTTTTTTTTTTTTTTGTTGCTTGAAATATGTTTCACTATAATAAAATTAAATTGTCTTTATGTTCTGAGTTTTTTTTTATTAATATAATGATAAATAATTTTTTTTTATTAATTAATTAGTAATTTATAATAATAATAATAATAATAATAATAATAATAATAATAATAATAATAATAATAATAAATAAATAAATAATAAGGCTTTTCATTTTTACTAATTGTTCTTTTAAACAGGTGATAATATCTATTAATCTATTGTAATTTTTTTTTTTTTTATAAAAGTGTTAAAAATGTTTATTACAATAATAATAATACGAAGAAAGAAGAAAACCTTTGTAAAAAAAAAAAAAAAAAAAAAGTTTAAATAATCATGGAGGGGACTGATCATCCACTTAAAAAAATACTTTTAAAAATCATGAGAAATATAAATAATATAATATAATAATATAAGGTAATTCAATTTCAATAGATTTTTTTTTATTTATTTTTGTTGTTGTTGTGAAGAACGGTTGATTTACTATTAATCTAATTTTTCATAAACTTTTTTATTTTTTTTTAAAAAAAAAAAAAAAAAAAAAAAAAAAGGTTTTTCTTTACGATATCATCGGTTTAATGGTACCATGTTATAATATTGAATTCTTTTAGTTGTGAAAAGTTTTTTTTTTTTTTTATTATTTTTATTTTTTTTTAAACAGGGAAGAAAATACACTTCCAAAACTTTATTAAATTTTATTTTAAAAAATACATGTAGGTGAAAAGTACAAATTGAAATTAAAAATAAAAAAAAAAATTTAAAAATTTAAAAAATTAAAAAAAAAAAAAAAAAAAAAAATAAAAAAGCTCGAAAATACTATGTATTTCGGCAAGTTGTACTATGTGGGAATTTTTCCCTTCCTAACAAATAAAAAAAAAAAAAAAAAAAAAAAAAAAAGAAATAAAACCTAGTGGTAACATCATTAAAATAGATAAGTGTGGTGTCCACTAAACTCTCCCCGGATTCATCATTTATTGAACTACTAGGGCGAGATTCATCCTTCATAGAAATAGATGATGATCCTGTATTATCATTATGCCTTATCAGTACGACGTCGACGCTCTTGGATAAGTTTGGTATTTTACAATACCTATCAAATAATAGCTCAAACGAACTACTAATGATAGGTATTGCTCTTGTTAAGAATTCCGCCAAGCCCACAATTTTTGGAACAGGTGACTCAGATGAACTTTTGAAAAGTAGTTCATTTAATTGTCTCTTTTCAAAGGTTCATCTGAGTCACCTAAAATAAATTAAATAAATAAAAAATTAAAATTTAAAATAAAAAAAAAGTAATTTCCCTCAATTTTACTTTTAAATAATATTAATATTAATATTAAAATAAAATTAAAATTCAAAGTAAAAAATGATAATGAAAATATATATATATATATATATATTATATAATTATCTTTTAGTTCTTTTTTTTTCTTTTTTATTTTATTTATTATTTATTACTTATTACTTATTATTTATTGTATATTTATTATTATTATTTTTCTTTATTTTTTTTTTTTTTAAACTTATTTATTTAATTACATCTTTTTTTTTATTAATAACATTTTTTTTGTTTATTAGTTTTTATTTATTATATTTTTTCTATAAAAGTGAGGAAAAAAAAAAAAAATTATAATTTTTTATTTTCTTTTTTTTTTTTTTTTTTTTTTTTTTATTTTTTTTTTAAGGTTTCTTCTTATTGAGCAGAATAGGATGGTGGTGGTTGATCATTAGCTGGATCAACGGCTTGAGTAACTGGTGGTTGCTGTTGAGGAGGAGCAGCATAAGCAACACCAGGTTGTGGTGGTGGATAAGCAACACCTGGTTGAGGTGGATAAGCAACACCCGGTTGAGGTGGATAGGCGACTCCTGGTTGTGGTGGTGGATAGGCAACTGTTGGCTGATATGGTACGTAAGCAGGTTGTGCAACATAAGCAGAACCTGGCATTTGTGGAGCATAAGCAGTACCTGGAACAGTTGGTGGAACATAAGCTACTGTCACTGGTGGAGCAACATAGGCAGCAGTTGTAGCTGGCTGAGTAGCTACTGAAGGATTAACTACTGGTTGTGGCATTGCCATAGAATCACTAGCAACAGTTGTAGCAGCAGTAGTAGTTGCGGTTGTAGCTTGTGGTTGAGTAGCATTAATATATGGATTTGGCTCATCATCTGAATCATCATCATCATCAGGTTTTTTGGTTGGTTCAGTTGAAGTAACGGTGCAAGTAACATTATAACCGACTCCTTGGCCAACAGTTGGTGCTGCTGGTGTTACTGGTGCTACTATTGCTCCACTTGTAATATTGATTTTTTCAGGTTCTTCATATTTTCCCCTATTTTTATACTTTACTATAGTACCTACTGCTCCACCAATCACTATTAACCCTATGATAATTCTGACAATACCTTTAAAACTGAAAATACTTCTAATACTAAATGAAGAACTTGATCCATCTGATGAACTTGGAGATTTTTTGAGTTCATCTTCATATTCATTACTATTTGGATCTGGATTACCATTATTTAAATTTGTACTTTTTATATCATCAGCAGTGCATTTTTTTGAATTTTTCGTACATTTAGCACTTGGAAAGGTACATAAATTAGTAAATTGATAATCACAACTTCCAATATTTGGTAAAACTGGAACATAACCTTCAAGATCAAAGTTATTTTGTAATTTTCTATTTGATTTATTATTATTATTATTTTATATTTTAATAAATATAATAAATTTTATGCAATTAGAAATTATTACTAAACTAAATGATTATTTTTATTTATTTATTTATTTTTTTTTTGTTCTATTTTATTTGTAATTAACTTATTATTTATGAATATATATTAAAAAATTTTTAGATATTTACAAAATTTCAAGCTTTTCTAAATTTTTAAAACAATATGGAATTGCTCCTGAAAATCTTTGGTTACTAAGATTTCTATAAATATTGTATTAATAATATTAATAATATTAATAATATATAGTGAAGTTTAATAACGAAATATGTATATTAGTTTAAATAATAATTATAAAATATATAATAATATTTTGAAAATAAATATATATATATAAAACGAAATATAAATAAATAAATAATATTACTAATACTATTACTAATAATATTGTACTAATATAATTAATTTCAATATACTTTTTTTTTTTTTATTTCAACTTACAAAGATTTTAAATTAGTCAATTTACAATATTCTTGAGGAATACCGCCGGTCATAAAACCATCAGAAATATCTCTGTATATTATTTAATACAATTTAATATTTTAACATTTTATAAAATGTCAATAATAAATAAAATAAATAAATAAATAAATAAAATAAAATACATACAAATTTTCTAAATTTGTTAATCTTCCAATCTCTGTTGGAAGGGTTTCACGATAACTATTTCCAGAGAGTTTTCTATTAATTGAATAAATAATTAATATAATTTTAACTAATTTGTTAAATTTTCAAATTTATTCATTTTAATTTTTTATCACATTATATAAATAAAAATAAAATAAAAATAAATTTATAAAATAAACATATATTCCTTTTTACTTACAAAGTTTTTAAATTTTTTAATTTATCTATATTTCCTGGCATTTTACTAAAACCACTGCTAGTTATTTCGCTAATTTTATATAAATAATATATATATAAAATGTTTAAATAGATTATTCAATAAACATATTAAAAATTACAAATATTTAATATTAAAATATTAAAAACATATAATTTTTTATTTTTTTAAATAAATATAATTATAAATATAATAAATAATAATAAAAATAAATTCTTACAATGTATATAAATATGGTAAATTGGAGAGTACACCAACTGCTTCAGTTTCACTTCCTTTATGGAAGGTATCAACATTATCTAATTTTCTGTTTATTTAAAATTATAAATTTTATTATTTATATATATGTAAGTTTTTTCTTTTTTTTTTTTTTATAAAAAAATAATTACTTCAAATTTAATAAATTATTATAATATATATATATTTTTTCCTTAAAAATGAATAATATAAATAATTTTAAGAATATTTTTTAAAAAAATTACATTCCAGTAATATGAAGTCCTCCTTGAATTGATTCACATGTGATTTGATTGTAATCACAACAATTTTGAACTTTTTGATCACTAAATACTTTTATTATATTATCACCTAAAAGTTTTATAGCATTTTCTAAATCTACACATTCATCTGCCTTAACATTTTGGATACTTGAACCAAAAATAAATAAGGAAGTAACTAAAAGGTTTAAACCTTTGTTTGAAAAAAGTTTTAAAAATTTCATTTTGTTTTTTTTTATTTTTTATACTTAAATATTAAAAAATAAAACTATATATATATAATTTATATTTATTTTATAAAATAAAATATATATATATAAAGTTAATTTCTATATAATAGAATATAAATTGTTTGATAAAAAAAAAAACTTTTAATATAATCTGTTACAATTATATTTTATTATATTATATTTTATAAGATATTATTATCTTAATTTTTTTTTTTTTTTTTTAAAAAAAAATTTTTTTGAAGGAATAAATTTTATATATATATCCTTTTTTTTTTTTTTTTATATTTATTTTTATAAAATAAAAATGGATTATAATTTATATATATAAATATAATTATTTACAATATTTTCTTTTATTGTAATTAATTTTAATATATGTTCTTTATTAAATATTTATTTTTTTTTTAATAAATAAATAAATTAATAAATAAATTAATAACAAATTAAATAATTTTTATTTAATTCTTTTTTTTTTTTTTTTGTTTTATTTCAATGTTTCACAATAAATATATTAAAAAAAAAAAAAAAGGAATAAATTGAATAAATTTATTAATATAAACTATTAAGTAATTTGTTTAAATTGTAGAATATATTATATTTTATATGAAATAGAACTTCATTTCTAAAATCCCGTTCATTTTTATCATTTATCTATATACACATAATATACAATATATTAAAAAATTGTCAAACAAAAGCTTATTTTATATTATTTTATACAAATAAACTATAATATTAGTAGAGTAGTAATAAATATTGGTTATATAATATACATCTATTACATATTATATATTATATATTATATATATTATATAATATATATATATATTACATATTATATTATTATATATATTATAACTATTAACAATATATTAATGAATTAAATTGATTTAAATAGGGGTGAAATTATCAAGCAACAATCAATGTTTTTTTTTTTTAATTTTTTTTTTTATAATTATTAAATTTGGTTTTATGAAATTAAAAAGTAATATTAAATAACAATATTAGTACTATTTCCAACTTTAATGAATATAAAAAATTTAATTATTCATTAGTAGTAACATAAATATTAAATATAACTTTTTTTTATTTTGAAAAAAAATTAATTAGAATGTGGTGCAGTATAATTTTCAAATAAATCACGATATTACCATAAAATTATGTAAAAAATAAATTTTTTCTATATATTTATGTTCTTGATTATGAAATGAATATTACATATGCTAAAATATGGCTGTATTACCAACGGTTTCACCTTATTTATTTGGTCACATTCATTTCTCTTTTCTCCTGACATAAATATAATACATAAAATATTTATTAAAATTTATTATGTTGATTTAACTTTATTAAATAAATAAATAATAATTAATAAATAAACTATCTGAGTTGCTTATATCTATTAATTATATTTATAATATGAATGAAAAATAATTATATATCTAATTATAATTACTATCATTCATTGATAATCTTTCCCTTGGCTACTTATTCACCTAACGCTAATACTACGTTACGACTTAATCATAGGCCTTGATGATGTTCTCAGGTGAATTCTATAGGAATTAGGCGAGACAAATTCCAACATGCTAATGATTATACCCACTTGGGGGGGATTGAATGATTCCCGTTCCGATGACCCTGGTCAATAGTGATATATGTTAGGAATGTATAGAGAATTCAGCTTCGGGAAGACTTGTAACGATGCGTTGTGAGCCGTGACGCTATACTAGTGCATCATATATCATAATATGAATGAAAATAGTTACATATATATATAATTTATATATAATTATTTTCTAAAATAATTATTTGTTAATACGAATGAAAAAAGTTACATATATAATTATTATCATTCATTGATATTAAAATATATTAATATATTTTGATAATATTTTTTGTCAAAAAAAAAAATTTTTTTTTCCAAAAATATATTAATATATTTTAATAATATTTTTTGTCAAAAAAAAAATAAAAAATAATAATAATGATAATAATAATAATAAATAATAAAAAATAATAATAAATAATAATAAATAATAATAATAATAAATAATAATAATAATAATAATAATAATAAATAATAAAAAATAATAATAAATAATAATAAATAATAAAAAATAATAATAAATAATAATAAATAATAAAAAATAATAATAAATAATAATAAATAATAATAAATAATAATAAATAATAATAAATAATAATAAATAATAATAATAATAATAGTAATAATAATAATAATAATAAAAATATTGGATATTAAATATATTAATTTATCTTTTTTCTAAAGTGATAAAAGTATAAATAAATAAAAAAAAAAAAAAAAAAAAAAAAAAATACATATATATTTATATATATATATATATGTATATAATTATATAATAAATGATATATGCTTATATATACACATATAAGTATAAAATGTGTTGTAGTAGAATCTTGAAAGTTACTAACCAATTTAAGTTTTACTAATATATTTCATAATATATATATATACATAAAAGAGTTAATAAAAGGACTATTATGATGTTCAATTAAAGAAAATCAAATAGATGTTTTTTTTTTAAAAAAAAACTAAAATAATTATAACAATTTTCATAAATTTTTTAAATTTTTTAATTTTTTTTATTATTCTTTATAATATTATTCATTAATAAATTATATATAAAACTGTAATAAAATAATTATTATTACAATTATTATTAAAAGTATTATTATTATCATTATAGGTATTATTATTATTATTAAAAGTATTATTTTTTATTATTAAAAGTATTATTATTTTATTATTAAAAGTATTATTATTATCATTACGAGCATTATTATTATTATTATTATTATTATTACTATTATTACAAGTATTATTATTATTATAATAATATTTTTACTATTATTAATAGTGTTATTAATATTAAAAGTATTATTAAAATATTATTATTATAATACTATAATAAAGATTTTATATTAATTGTAAAAAAAAATATTTTGCTCTTCATTTTTTTTTTATGGTTATTATTTAAAATTAAAAAATATTAATTAAAAATGATTCATCTTAATTTATATTCAATAAAAAAAAAAAAAATTCAATAAAAATTTTTTTAAAATTGTATTATTAATTATTATTAAATTGAATTATTAATTATTATTAATTAAAAAATTAGTTTATTAAATATATTTTTTATATTTTTTATATTTTTTATATTATTTTATTATTATTATTATTATTTTTTTTACTTACATTTTTTACTTTTTTTTTATTTTTAAGAAAAATCATAAAAAAAAAAAAAAAAAGATATAAAACTAAAAAAATGACTAATCCTATTACCATTTCTCAGTATGAATCTCAAGCAGAAAATTTACCAAAAAAGTCTGAAATATTAGAGGATACATCTAATATGACACCAATGGAAAAAGCACAATATTTAATGAAACGTAAAGATGCTATTGAAAAAGAAATCTTGGAATGGGAAGAAATTTTAAAAAGTGTTAGTACTAATTTTTATATAAATTTCATTTCAATTTATTTTTTATTATCATTATTATTATTATTATTATTTTTTTTTTTTAAAAAAAAATAATATATATATAGTAATAAAAATAAAATTAATAAAATGGATAGTTTTATCAAATAGTGAAAGAAAGTAATGAATTTTTTTTTTTTTTTCAAATTCATAATTTTTGCTAAACATTAAAAAAGAATTATTTATTGTAATAATTATTATTATTATAAAAAATTAAAATTGGATGAATAATTTATGTATAATAAAACTAACATGAAAATTTGTATATATATATGTTTTTTTTTTTTTTTTTTTTTTTTTATTAATAATACTCTCAACTTCAATTATTTAATTGTTCATATTATATATATATAAAATATAATATATAAATTTAGCATAAAGTTGGTATGACAGGTTCACTTTTAGATTCTGAAGGTTTTCCTCGTTCAGATATTGATATTGTTCAAATTCGTATTGCAAGAAATAAAATTATTTGTTTAAAGAATGACTATAAAGGTATAATGAAAGATATTGAACAAGCACTTTATGACGTTCATAAAGTCAATAAAGAAAAGAAGGAACAAGCTAAAGCTCAAGCCTTAGCTAATCAAAGACCATTTGCTATTGTGGTAAATATTATAACATAATAAATTAATAAAACTTTTTTTTTTTTTTTTAGTTTTAATTTTATTTTTATTTATATATTTGATATTAATATATTATGTCAATAATATGTAAAAATATATATATATATATTAAATTTTTAAAAATTATAATTATATTAATTTTATTCATTTAAATGATGAATTGATAAATATAATAAATTTTCTACATTATATATTTATTATATATGTATATATATATATATATATTTTAAACAATCATAATAATACTGAAATAATAAAACTATATTAAAAAAAAAAAAAAAAAAAAAAAAAAAAAGAATACTGTTGCTGATAATTCACCAGCATTTGAAGCAGGATTATTAGAAAAAGATAAAATGTAAATTTTTAAAATTTATATAATTATAATTATCATTTTTTTTTTTTTTTTATCAAAGCATCATTTCTCTTAGGAAGGAAAAAACTTTAAAATTTTATTTCTATAAATACTGACAAATTAACACATAATAACATTATCTTTATTAATTATATTTTAAAATATTAAAATAAATTTATAAAGTTTAAATTTTGGTAATATAAATGAAACTAATAATGAAAATCTTAAGGCCTTAGCAAAAGTTGTTATGGATAATAAAAATGTAAATAAAGAATAATATTAGATATTATGAATATATATATATATATATATATTTATTTATATTTTATAGTAATATTTATACCATTATTATTATTTATTATTATTTTAATTATATACAATGAAATCAATTATTATATAATAATAATATTATTATTCTTATTATAATCGTTGTTGTTTTTAATTATTATAATTATAATATATAAATGCATATATAAAAGAAACCAATAAATATTGTTGTTTTAAGAGGTGAAAATACCAAGGTTGATCTTACATTAACTCCAAAGGAATGGTCAGGAAGAGGTTTATTGGGGTAATTATATAATTAAATAATCAATTATTAATATTATTATTATTTTTATTATATAAATAATATTTTTATTTATTTATTATTATTATTATTGTTATTATTATTAATATTTATTTATTTATTTATTTATTTATTTATTTATTTATTTATTATTATTATTATTATTATTATTATTATTATTATTATTATTAATATAAATACTATTTTTTATTTTATTTTTTATGTTATTAATACAATTTAAACTAATCATTTTACATTTTATTTATACACGATATTTTCTTTTTTTTTTTTTTTTTTTTTTTTTTTTTTTTTTGAATATTTTTAATTCTAAAGATGTCATATTTTACCATATTAATTCATAATTAAAATAAATTAAAAAATAAAAATAAAAGTTAAAAACACACACACACAAAAAAAAAAAAAAAAAAAAAGGAAAAATTTTTTTATATGTTAAAAAAATACATGTATATTCTTTTGATTTTTATTTATTATTATTATTATTTTATTGTTATTATTATTTTTTTTTTTATTTAGGAAAAAAAAAAAATTGTAAACTTGTTGGAAATACTATAAATTCCTATATATCCATAATAATAATAATAATAATAAAAATAATATCAATTTAGAATAAAGAGTTATTGAATCTCTTTTATTTTCTTTAATATATTACAAAAAAAAAAGTAATATATTATATATATATTTACAAAAAAGCAAAACAAAACATAGCAAAAAAAAAAAAAAAAAAAAAAAAGTCATTAATTAATGAATATGTAATGTAAATAAATAATCATAAAAATGAAAATAAAAATGAAAAAAAAAAAAAAAAAAAAATAATCATCATTGATAGGAATACTTTTTTTTTTATGTTAAAATGAATATTTTATGTCAAAGTTAAAAAAAATAAAATAATAATAATAATAGTAATAATAATAAAAATGAGTAAAATAAATTAAAATAAAATTTTTTTAAAAAAAAAATAATAATAAAAAAAAAAATTATACAAACAAAATTTTCTCTTTCTTCATTCATTTAAAACATTCCCTTTTTTTTTTTTTTTTTTTTAAAAGGAAGGGAGGTTAGAGGTGTAATATTTTTCATTTATAAATATTGTTCATATATATATATATGCATATGAAATCAAATAAATATATATATATATTTATTTTGATAATTTTTCTTTTTCTTTTCTTTCTCTCTTTTCTTTTCTTTTCTTTTCTTTTTTCTTTTCTTTTCTTTCTTTTCTTTTTTTTTCTTTTCTTTCTTTTCTTTCTTTCTTTCTTTCTTTCCTTTTCCTTTTTTTTTTTTGTCCCCTAAGTTCCTTCCTTCCTTCCAAAAAAAAAAAAAGTTATAGAGGTCTACTGCTTTCTTTTTCTTAATAAAAACTTTTAGCTACCCTATGCTTTAATATATATATATAAATAAATAAATTTTTTTTTGTAGAATATAGGAAATATAATATTATTTTTTTTTATAAAAAAAAAAAAAAAAAAAAAAAAAAAAAAGGAAAAGGGGGAGATTCAATTAATTGATTAAATTTATATTAATTTTTTTAAATATATATATATTTATATATTAAAATAGGTTATATATTAATAAAAAAATAGGAAAAAAAAATAGATAATAAAAAAAAAAAAAAATCAATAAAAAAAAAAAAAAAAAAAAACACTAATTAAAAAACTATATAAAACACATTATCAAAAAAAAAAATTTTATAATTTTTTTTTTTTTCTTTCATACTATTATAGTTGAAATGAATATTGATAAATATATTATAATATTTATTATAATTTATATAATTTATATAATTTAGATTTTTTTTTTTTTTTTTTTTTTTTTTTTTTTTTTTTTTTTTTGGTTGTTGTTGTTTCTACGATAATAATTTTTAATTATTCTAAAAAAAAAATGATTAAATGATTTTAATATTTATTATTTATTATTATTTTTATATACAAAATATAGTTGTGATTATATTTCGCTTATTATTATTTTTTTATATACAAAATATAGTTGTGTTTATATTTCGCTTATTATTATTTTATTATTATTATTATTATTATATATATATATATATTTTTTTTTTTTTTTTTTTTTTTTTTTTTTGGAAGATTATTCAAAAATAGATGATTGAATAAACGTTTATTATTATTATTATTATTATTATTATTATTATTATTATTTTTTTTTTTTTTTTTTTTTTTTTTTAAAGATAATTTATAAATAGATAATTAAATTAACATAAATTCTATGAATTAAAAAAAAAAAAAAAAAAAAAAAAGAGAGAGAAAAAATAATAGTAATAGTAATTACTATTATTTATTACTTTAATATTTAATATTTAAAATAATTTTATTATTATTATTATATATAAATGAATAAATAATTAAATATTAAATATTTTTTTTTTTTTTTTTTTTTTTCAAACCAATTTAATATTAATAAAAAAAAAAAAAAAAAAAAAAAAAAAACATAGACTTGCACATATGGGTACCCATCTCCCATATGGCCATACAGTTATTAATTAACTGTAAGGTGATGAGTTATTGGCATACTGTATCAGCTTCGCCGCTCTCAATCGTCGTTACACACTGCCCGGAGATGCATTCCTAACGTTCCTACATATATCTCTAATGACCACGAGCATCAGAACGGAACCATTAACTCCTCCCTAGTGGGTGTAATCATTGGCGATTGGAAATTTTACAATCATCAAGGTCTATGCTTCAATTCAAAGCGTAGTATCAGGGTTGGGTGAAATAATCATCTGAGGGAAAGCCTTATGGACATCACGTGTGGTCTCATGATATCCCAGGATAGAAACCTCATCCGATTATTTGGTGCCATGCCGAGGATTCGAACCCCGCCCTCTACAGTGACCTGTATCGTCCTAACCGACTGGACCAACATGGCTTAATATTAATAAAAAAGATAATAATTTAATACTTATTAATTTATATATATTATTGCTTTCTATTTATAAACTAGTTTAAAAAAAAATTTTTTTTTTTTAATGTATTTAAAAGTTTTAAGTTATTTAATAAAATTACATTTTTAATTATATTAAAATATATATATATTATATGTAAATTTATTAAAACTAAAAACCGTTAATATTGATAGTAAATATTGATAGTAAATTTTATTTACTAATTAATAATAATAATAATAATTAATAATTTTTTTTCTTATTATATATATATAAATTTATATATATACATTTATAATTCTAATAAATAATCTAATTCTTTTATTTCTTTCTCATTATTTTTCATTCATTCATTCATTCATTCTTTTTTTTTTTTTTTTTTTTTTTTTTTTTATTTTATTTTATTTATTTATTTCTATTTTATTTTCCCTTTTATTTATTTATTTTTTTTGATTTTTTTTTTCTTCTATGAATTTTAGAGAGCATTATAATTTTTATTCAAAGGGTAATTATCCTTACCATTGTATCTTTTTCTATAACAACGAACATATATATATATAACTATAATTATTGCAATAACAAGGGTTAAAGCAATAATAAGATATTTTCTTAATCCACTAGAACCACCTTTATCTGGTTTGTCATTTACTTCCTTAACAAATTCATCACTATTTGGGAAGGGATTACCATTTTCTGAATTGGTTTGGTTAATCATTTCCATAGAGCATCCAAAGAAGGCAGAACTACATTTTGAACTTTTTAAGTTACATAAATTTGTTAAATCATAATCACAATTACTAATATTTGGAATTAATGGAACATAACCACGTAACCCAATATTACCATTTAATTTCCTATTTTTATATCAAAAGTATATAGATTAGAATATTAAATAATTTTAATTAGTATTTTTTTTTTTTTTTTATTATTTTATTTTATTTTTTTTTTAAAAAAAATATTAAAATAAAATTAATAATTAATTATTAATTTTATTAATTAATTATTAATAAAAATATATATATATGTAAATTACATTTCTTGAAGATTTGTTAGGTTTTTAAAGTAATAAGGAAGAGGTCCTTCTAATCTATTATTACCTAAATTTCTATATGATAATAATTAATAATATTTGAAACATATATACATATATATAATAAAATATCAATATATATATAACCATAATATTTTAAGAACATTTTAGTTTATATTATTGAAACTTACAATGATTTTAAATTCTCTAAGGTAGCAAAGGAAGGTGGAATATTTCCTGTTAAATAATTAAATGATAAATCTCTTTTATAATATATTTATTTATATAGAATAACATTAGAATATATATTTGTTTTATTATTATTATTATTATTAACAATTTTATTCGTAATCTTTGTGACTTCTAATTTTAAAATATCAATAATTTCTATTCAATAATAATAATAAATTATAACTTACATTTTAACTAAGGATTTTATATTACCAATTTCTTCTGGTATATCTGTGTGAAAGGTATTATGATTAAGAATTCTATTCATTTATATAAAAATATATTATAATATTTTATTTGATTATTAAAAACAATTCGAAACTTTTTTTTCCAAATTTTTTTGTTTTGTACATAGCATATTAAACAATTTATCTTTAATTGACTTACAAATTCTCTAATTTTTTAAATTTTCCAATACTTTTAGGTAAACCAGTACTAAACATAAAGTTAACCATTTGCCTTTTTATTTTTTATTATTGATTTTTAAATAGTTTGATATATTTAATATATATATAATAAAAATAAAATAAAATAAAATAAAATAAAATAAAGTAAATAACATAATTAAAAAATCAAAATTAAATTTTTAATTATATATAGTTATACTTACAAGGTAGTTAAATAATTTAAATTTGATAGTTCATCAAAAGCTTCAGATTCTTTTTTATCAAAAGATTTATGATTGTCAAATTTACTAATTTATAAAAAAAATTTTTGAGTAAAGAAAAATAATTTCGAAAGAAAATCAAAATGTTTATTAATTTTAATATATATATTGATATATATATAATTAATTTATCAATTATATAATAATAATAATAATAATAATAACAGATTGTTATTATTTTTATTATAACATTTATAATAATATTTTTTATTTTATATACTAGAACTTTAAATATTTATATATTATATTAAGATAAAAGACATATATTTAATGCTTTACATACATTGTTACAATATGATTTTGACCATCAACTTCACTACATACAATTTCATTATATTCACAACAATTACTTAATTTTTTACTGAAATAGGTTTCCTTTAAGTCATTTCCTAATAGATTTATCGCTGCTTCTAAATGTTTGCAATCTTCACTTATATTAGCATCAGTTTTTTCTACTTCTTGATCATCAGCAATAACTGATCCTACTAGTATTGCTGTAGATAAAAATATTTTTAAAAACTTCATTTTTTATTTTCTTTTCTTCTATTATTTATTTATTTTTTTTTTTATGATTTTATAGATTTATATTTAATTTTAAACTTTATTTTTGTTATTCTTGTTTTTTAATAAATAAAAAAAAAAAATGATTAAACGATAATATATTATTCTATTTATCTAATTATTTCTCTCTATAATATTATCTTTATTTCTTTAATTTTATTTTTTTTTTACTTTTATTTTAATTTTTAATTTCTTATTTTTTAATTATTTAAATGTGAAACGATAATAAAAGAAAAAAAAAAAAAAAAAAAAAAAAAAGAAAAAAAAAAGAATAAAACGAAATATAAAACAATAATAAAAAAAAAAAAAAAAAATTGAAACAAAAACTTTTATGAATTAAGTATAGATAATATATTAATCTATATAATTATTGAATATATTATAAAATTTTATTATATATGATATAACTATTTTTTACTATTTTACTTTTTTTATTTATATATATATATATGTATATATATAAATATATTATTAACCGTTGGTATTTCTTAATTTATATTAAATCAAAAATATATAATGAATTTATTTAAATTATTATTTAATTTATTTAATTATATAGTTTATTTATCTATATTATATTATATACATTTATTTATATTTATTATTAAATTTAATTAATTATTTTTCCAATTTTTTTAAATAACAAATGAAAATTAAATATTTAAATATTTAAATAATAATAAAATTCTTTAATTTATTTTAATTGGCATTAATATATTAATTGTTGATTGATTGATTGTCGTATTTATATATTAATATATTAATACAACATATTAATTTAATTGAATCAAAGCAATTTAGCTTTTTAGTGTTACACAGTTTAAAACCTTTTAAGGTATAAATTAAGTAATACAAATATATCATATATTATAATATACTATAATATATGTATAAAATGTTAATGAAATATATAGGTGTAATATATTAATTAAAAATTTGATTATACCAGAAAATCCTAATTATGAAATAATCACAAAATTTAATTAATTATAAAAATAAAATTAGATATAAATAAAGATATAAAGATATTGTTAAGAGTTGTGAATTTATGGTTAATAATTATGTCAATTTTATTAATATATTTTATGATAAAGAGTTACTAGCACTTAATTATTCTAAATTAAATGCTTTTATATTAATACATTGTGGCTTATACATTATTTACATTACAATAGGTTTCAATACATTTGAAGCTTATATTTCATACAGCTGTCTATAATTATAATTTACAATTATTAACAGGGTGGGTCAATAAAATAATAATTTTGATAATTAAGATATTAAGGTCATTTTATTATTTAATTATATAATTAATTAATTATTTATTATTCAATTATTTATTATTTATTATTTATTGATGCTTATATAATTCAATTATTTATTATTTATTATTTATTGATGCTTATATAATTCAATTATTTATTATTTATTATTTATTGATGCTTATATAATTCAATTATTTATTATTTATTATTTATTCTTATATAATTCAATTATTTATTATTTATTATTTATTGATGCTTATATAATTCAATTATTTATTATTCAATTACATAATATTTATTATTTATTATTTATTATTTATTATTTATTATTTAATAATTTATTATTTATTATTTATTTATTATTTATTATTTATTATTTATATTTTTAAATTAATTGTCAATAATAATTGTTGATGTAATGTACATACTATCAGTAGGGTTCTAAATAATAAAATATTATTTAAATATGAATCATGAAATTATAAGAAAAATTTTACCATTATAATTAATTCATATTTAAATTAAATATCAATAAAAGTTAAGATTATAAATTGAAAATAAAATTCAGAAGAAATAAATTAAATTTTTATGATATATATCTATTGAAGATTAATATTTATTATATAATTTAACCCATTAAGAAACGTACTAGCTCCCTTTGGCAAATGCATAAACGTCAGAAAGATTGCAAATTTAGTAGAATATATTTACATCACACAAGTAGAATATCTCTCTACATGGGCACATGATATGTACCCAAATGCTAGTAATTCCCTCATAAATATATTAAATGATAGTACTTGCGAAACCCTCTCAGACCCACAGTTAGGGAATTATCTTTTATTATATTACTTAGGAGATTTAGAATAATAATAATAATAATAATAATAATATCTAAAACCCTGAGCAACCAAATTTGTCAATCTCAAATACATCTTCAATTATCAAGTATGTTAAAACTGAAAAGTCTATTGTCTCTTTATTAAATTCAGATAAATGTCTTGAAATTATGAATTCAAGTACGAGAGAATCACTTTTGATCTTGAATGTTTGCGACAACGCCTAAAATGGTTAAAAATGGGAGATTAAATGGGAGATTTTCACTTTTTTTTTTTTTTTTTTTTTTTTTTTTTTTTTTCAAATAGCAAATAATTAACACTACTATCAAAGTTAAGCTTTATTGATGACAATGTCACAGATATAATCATTAACTGCTATGTATTAGTAGTTAGTACAATTATCGAAGTAATAAATACAATTTATTATTTATGCAGTTATATTTAGCTATTATATATGTTTTATATATGTCATATATATATATAAATATAATAATAAAATATAATAATAAAACTTCTAACACAATATTAATACTATACATCTAATACATACTATCTCAAATAAATAAAAAAAAAATATAAAAAATAAAAAAAAAAATAAAAAAAAAAAAAAAAAATTTTTTTTCAAGTAAATCAATAAAAAATAAATGAGAAAAAGTACCTATTTTTTTAAAAAGAAATTTTCAAATAAAAAAATAAAGTCTATTTAAATAAAATATTGGAACATATTATACATATTTTAATACACAGATTGGATAAAAAGAGTTTTTAAAAATTTAAACAATATTCAAACAATTACTGATAACAATAATTTATTTAAATAAATAAGTTTAAATAATTTCAATTTTATATAATACAATAAATATTACTCTATAATATAGTAACTAATAAAATTTTATTATTTCAATCGACATAAATAATATTTGGTAAAATAAAATCAATCCACGTTATTATTTAAAAAATTTAGAAAGTCTTTTATACTATTTAATATAAAATTTTTAAAATTTGTATCGTTGATATATTAAAATATGATATATCAATATTCTATTAATATTACTGTAAAATCAAAGTAAAAGTGTAAAAAGTATTCTAACTTTTGAAAATATTTATATATATATATATTTCAAAGGAATTTTCTAAATTATTATGTATTTTTTTAAATATATTTAACATTTTAATGAATTATGTAATAGCTTTAAATATTTTTAAAACTTATAAAATTTTATTTTTTTATTTTTATTTTTATTTTTATTTTACAGCAGCTATTGTGAACTTTAAACTTTATTTATTTATTCATTTATTCATTTATTAATTACATGAATATATATATATATATATATTATAAAAAACACTCAATAAAAAAAAAAATAAAATTTATTTGTCCAATAAGAACATAATAATATTTAAAATAGTAAAGTGAAATAAAAGTAATATTCAAAAATAATGTGTATAAATAAATTCAGAAAAAAGTTCATACATAGGCAACGAACTTCCACCTCCCCCATTATAAGATTTTAGTTCAAAAGTAAAATTTCATTTAAATTTACTATATTTTTACTTTATTATTATTTTATTTAATGTATACTTTTCTTCATATATTTCATATCATGTGGCCATTTTAATGATATGCGTGACTTTTATGTGCTATATATTTTAATAGTATAATAATATATTTTATTAATATTAATATCTTTTCCAAAAATTAAACAAAGTTAACTTCTCCATATTAAATAAAAAAAAATATATGAAGAATGATTTATTATTAGGACATTTAAAAATTAGTGTTGAATAATATAAATATATTTAATAATAATATATAATATAATATAAATATTAATATAATAAATAATATCAACTATTTATATTTAATAATAATTAAAATAACTATTACTATTTCATTATATTATAATATATAGAAAGAATTATATATTTTTAATATAAACTTTAAAATAAATAAGAGTACTTAACTTATATATAATAATATTATTATTATATATATTTAGAAGAAATTAACTATTTAATTTAATATATTTAATATATTTCATATTATAATGAATAATATATATGAATATTGAATAATATATGAATAAGAAATTATTTCAAATATTAGTATTGACAAAAAAAGAGATATTAAATTTCAATATTTAATAATTAATATTAAATATACAAATAGGTTAACTACACCTATTTGTTTTATTTCATTTTCTTTTATTTTCATTTTATATTTCTAATTTCTAATTATTAAGTATTAATCAGTAAACTTTAATTAATACTAAAATGTTTTATTCTCTCCTGGATCATAAAAATTTTTTTTCACCGAATTTCAATTAAAGCAAAAAATTTTGGTACCTGATAAAAAACGAAATTTTAGAATGATCTTTTTCCTCTCTTTAAAATCTCCTCTTAAATATAAAATTTTTCTAATAAAAAAATAATTAATACAGATAAAAAAATAATAATTCTAATAGTAACAACATTCTATGAATATTCTATAAGTATTTTTTTATGAAAATTCTTTTTATTATTTTATTATTAATTAGTAGTATTTTATTAACGATTAACTATTAACTATTAATATTTATTATTTAATTATTTATTATTCAATTATTTATTATTTATTAATAATACTCTTTTTATTATTATTTATTATTTAATTATTAATAAATACTCTTTTTATTATTTATTATTTATTAATAAATACTCTTGTTATTATTTATTATTTATTAATAAATACTCTTTTTATCATTTATTATTTATTATTTATTAATAAATACTCTTTTTATTATTTAATTATTTATTATTTATTAATAAATACTCTTTTTATTATTTAATTATTTATTATATATTAATAAATACTCTTTTTATTATTTAATTATTTATTATTTATTAATAAATACTCTTTTTATTATTTATTATTTATTATTTATTAATAAATACTCTTTTTATTATTTATTATTTATTATTTATTAATAAATACTCTTTTTATTATTTATTATTTATTATTTATTAATAAATACTCTTTTTATTATTTATTATTTATTATTTATTAATAAATACTCTTTTTATTATTTATTATTTATTATTTATTAATAAATACTCTTTTTATTATTTATTATTTATTAATAAATACTCTTTTTATTATTTATTATTTATTAATAAATACTCTTTTTATTATTTATTATTTATTATTTATTAATAAATACTCTTTTTATTATTTATTATTTATTATTTATTAATAAATACTCTTTTTATTATTTAATTATTTATTATATATTAATAAATACTCTTTTTATTATTTATTATTTATTAATAAATACTCTTTTTATTATTTATTAATAAATACTCATATTATTATTTATTTATTTAATTATTTAATTATTTAATTATTATTTATTTATTTATTATTTATTAATAAAAAAAAAAAAATCAAAAAGAAAATCTTTTTTTTTTTAGGCGCAGACTTTTTTAATTTTTATCATTTACAATTTTTTCGATTTTTCCAGTTTTTTTTTTTCATCAAATATAAATTGTTAAATTTTTAAATTTATTATTAAAAAATATAATTTTTTTTTAAATAAAATAAAAATAAAAATAAAAATAAATATAAAAATAAAAATAAAATAAATAGTTGAAATATGAATATAAAGTACCGATTGAATAAAATAAAAATAAAATAAATAGTTCAGGTAGGTATGCTTTCTAAAATTTTTAACACTTCGAGAATCCCATTGCGTAAACCTTGTCTGAGAGGATTACAGTTTCCAGCTCCTCTGGAATGGCATGGAAGTGACCTATAGCCTATAGTGGGCTCTGCTTTTCATTGAGTGCTTCATTCCTGAAGTTTTAATTGCTTCTATACAGGTATGGCAATTAAATATACACCTTATATTATATATTATATGGGGGAGACATAAGTCTTCATTCTTTAAAAAAAAAAAATAAAAAAATTTATCATCCTCAAAACTTTTTTTAGAACTTTAGAATATTCTTTATACATGTATTTTCAAATTATCTCTAATTAATTTTTTTTTACTTTTGTTATTATTTTTTATTTTTTTTTTTGGAATTTGTGTAACAATTTTTTAATTTATTTTAAACCATTATTTATTAATAAATAAACTTTTTTTTTTTTAATATAAAGGAATATCATTAATTAATATTGTCATTGACAATTAAAATATTAATTTATATTAAAAGTAGTAGATTAATAATATATTATATAATATATTATAATATAATTATTAAAAAAAAGATTATTAAAAAAAGAAAAAGGTCATATTGATGTATAGAGAATTAAGAACTTTGAAAAATAAATCAAAAATAATTAAATAAAAAATAATTTTAAATTGAAAAAATTTATTATTATATATATATATATATATATTTTTTTTTTATAATAAAAGTTTATAAAATACAATAATAAATATTATATTATATATAAAATTAAAAGCTAAATAAAGACTAAACAAAACCAAAACAATATTTTAATACTAATAATATTATATAAATCTTTTTCAAAAAACTAAAAAAAAAAAAAAAAAAAAATTATTTTTTAAAATCTGAAAATGACAAAGACCGAATTTGAAATTTTCTCTGAAACTCTTTTAAATCAATTAAAAAATGAAAATAAGGATTGCCTTAAAACCATTGAAAATAAAAGCAAATTAATTGAACATTACTTAAATGGTCAAGACCTTGGCTATCTTAAGAGATTTATTAATGAATTCAATGAAGCAGTAACGTAACTGAAGCTAAAGTAAAGAAATACAAATGATTTGAAAAAGTATTAACACACAAATTTTTTTTTATAATGTTATTGCTGAATTTAGAAAAAGTGATGTTTTAATTAGAGCTTGTAAGAAAGTTAATAAGAAAGCAGTAGAATGGCTTCTTACTATGAATATTGATCCTACTATTCAAGATGAAAATGGAATGACGGCTTTAATGCACTCTGCTGAACATGTTAGTACTGATTTTGCTGTCAGTACGTTACTAAATGAAAAATTTAGCTAATATGGTTGATAACAATGGAAATAATGCTCTTTTCCATGCTACTAGCGTTCCAGATATTTAAAAAAAAAAAAGTTACTTAAATCAAGAGTAAATGTGAATCATTTAATTAATGATGGAAAAAAATGTTCTACTTTACAGTTGTAGATATGACAAAATTAAAGCCGATGAAATCCTAGTTAAGGAAAAGAATACTGACCTTAATTGTATAAATTGTGTTGGTATGACTCCAGCAATGCACTTAGTTAAAAATGCTAGATACAGAGAAGTTGAATCATTAGTTAAGAGTGGAAAAGTTAATCCAGATTACGTTAACAAGTTTGGTAATAGTTTAGTATCAGTATATATTAAGAAGTATTATCAACAATATATTGGAAAATATTGGTGAAACTAATTATACTTTCAAAGTATAATTAGGTTGTTACTAAAAATTATGCCTTCACTTTCAGAACATTAATTGATTTAGGTTGTGATTTTAATGAAGCCAATTGATATGGATGGCAATACTCCTATTATTGCCTTATTGATGATGAAAAGATTATATATCCGCTAAATATCTTATTGATAACTATAAGAATCTTAATCTTTCTATTAAAAATAGATATGGAATTAGTGGTTCTTCCTTTATAGGATTAATTGATAAAAAAGTATTTGATGCAATGGAATAGAATAAAATTAGAAATAAATCTTCTATTTCATACAAAGCTTTAGTCAAAGCCATTTAGTGAACACACAACTTATGAAAATGATATCGAATATGGTAAAGAAAGTGTTGATAATGATTGTGTTATTATTCAAAAGCAAATAGTTAATTCTTATCCTATTAAACCAGAAATTGCTGAAATTGCTGAGCAATGGGCATTAGAAAGTTTTATACCCTAATGCTGGTGCTATCATTAATCTTGGTGGTAATAGTTATAAAAAGAGTGATCCAAAATCATTTGGTGCTCTTTTAACTAAAAACTTAACCTGTGGTTTAGGTACTTACTAAGAGAATTAAAATATAAGTCTTGTTTAATTCATCCTTATCAAAATTCATAAATAATCTATTTGATATATATATTTTATTATGTTGTTTTATTTCATTTCATCCTTATCTATTAATTATAAATATAAAATGATAAAATTAATAATAAATAAAATAAATAAATAAAATAAATAAATAAATAAAATAAATAAATAAATAAATAAAAAATGAAAAAATAAAAAAATAAAAAAATAAAAAAATGAAAAAATGAAAAAATAAAAAATAAAAAAATAAAAAAATAAAAAAATGAAAAAATGAAAAAATAAACAATAAAAAATAAAAAATAAAAAATAATAAGTAAAAAATAAAAAAATAAAAAATAAAAAAATAAAATAAAAAAAATTTTTAAAAGAATCAAAAATTAAAAAATGAACTTGTTTTAATTGTTTTAAATTTGTGTAAAATCTTATATAAACTGAATATTAATTTATTTGTTTTTATATTTATATTTAAATTTTTATTTATTTATATTCATATAATACTTTTTTTTTTTTTTTTTTTTTCTTAAAAATCTAATATTTAGAAATATATTATAAATAATTTTATTAATATATATATATATATATTTAATAGTAGTTAACAATTATTTTTTTTTTTTTTTTTGTATTAAATATTATTTTATCTAGTTAAATGGATCATTTAATATTTAACATTATTTAAAAAATATATATATTTATATATATATGTATGTTATATGTGAATATAAAAAAATAAAATATTACTAAAAAAAATAATTCAATAAATAAATTAATAAAATTATTATTATTTTTTTTTTTTTTTTTTTTTTTTGCATTAAATATTATTTTATCTAGTTAAATGGATCATTTAATATTTAACATTATTTAAAAAATATATATATTTATATATATATGTATGTTATATGTGAATATAAAAAAATAAAATATTACTAAAAAAATAAATCGATAAATAAATTAATAAAATTAAGAAAAGATTATTTCCAATTAATTTTTTAATATATTTCTTAGTTTTTTTTTTTTTTTTTTTTTTTTTTTTTTTTTTTTTTTTTTTTTTTTACTTAATATGAATCTAATAAAAAATTATGAATAATTTAAAAATGTTTTAATGGATATGACGAAGTAAGTAGTGGTTTTCATTTTTTTTTTTGAAATGAAATCAAATGTAAGCCATTAAAACAATATTATTTGTAAAATGAACTTTTATAATATTTATATATATATATATGTATTCTTCTTCTTCTTCTTCTTCTTCTTTAGACTAGGAAGAGTATACCCTTTCATTTCATTATTTATATTATTAAATATTAAATTATTATATATATTGTATTACATTATCAATGAGAAATATATTATCCATTATAAATATTATTAATACAAAGAGTAGATATGGATATAAAATTTATAAAATAAAAAATATATATATATATATTTATATATTATTAAAGATAAAAAAAAGATATTATTATTAAAGATAAAATTTTTAAAAATTAAAGTTAATACCAATACCATGAAAAATAAATAGATAAATAAATAAATAAAAAAAAAAAACAGTCAGAACGGTTAAATACTAATCGAAGTTTGTTCTATTATTATTAAAAAAAAAAAAAAAGTTCTTTCTTCTTTTCTTTTTCTTTTTCTTTTTTTTTTTTTTTTTTTTTTATTTCTTAAACTATGGAATGGTAAAGTAAACTCTTTCTAATCCATTCTAAGGCTTCCATCCATGAAGAAGGAAACATAAAAATATAATAGGTATACATGTACAGACAACAAGCAAGAATTAAAAAAAAAAAAAAAAAATAACTTTGTTGGCATTGATGTATATAACATGGAAAACAAGTAACAATAAAAAATATTATTATTGTTTTTTTCTTAAATAAATAAATAAATAAATAAATAAATAAATAGATTAAAAAAAAAAATAGATTTTTAATTTATTTGTTATTATTAAATAATTCATTAAATAAAAAAAAAAAAAAATTCTTTATTGTATTTATTGTATTAAAATGTTATGGTTATAATGATTATTTATTTATATAATAATTATAATTATTGTTATTTTAGTATTTATTTTATTTTATTTTATTTTATTTTTTTTTTTTAGTTATTTGTTATTTCATTTTTTATTTTATTTTATTTTATTTATTTTTTTTTTTATTATTATTTTTTTTTTATTTCATTATTATTATTATTATTACTATTTTTTTTTTTTTATTGACTATTAAATTAATCTTTTAATTCATTTTCCCAACAACGAATGGTATTGTCATCTGAAGCTGAGACTAATAAATTTCTGGTGGGATGCCAAGCAACACTATTGACAGAAGCTGTATGTCCAGATAAGGAACTAATTAAACAACCTTTTTTACGATTCCATATGTAGACTTTGTAGTCTTTATTTTGAAAAGTTAAAAAAAAAAAAAAAAATATTTGATTTAGAATGATAATTTTAAAGATTGTAAAGTGATTGATATTTATTAATTTAATTAAATAAAATTTTAAAATATAAATAGAGATTAATAAAATATTAATATATATATATATTTTTATTTAATAAACAAATAGTTAAATAAATAAATAAATAAATAAATAAATTAAACCATTATTTAATAATAAAGTAAAATTAATATATTAATATCAATATCATATATTAATATTGATTTCTGACCTTCACTTCCACTTGCAATGAATGTTTGATTTAATCCACCAAAACAAGATCGTATAACAAATCTGCCTTGTTTTTGACCAGAATATTTTTGTACTATACGTTGTTCTTCTAAATCCCATAAATGAATTTCCTTAAAAAATTTTTAATTGTTAATAATATTAAAAAGTTTAATTATAATAATAATAATAATAATAATATATATATATATATATATAAATAAAAATAAATTAATATGTATAAATAATTAATTATTATTAATATTGATGATATTAATAATGATAAAAACTTAAACGAATTATGAATTATATATTAATATATTATAATTATATATATAATTATAATATATTAATTAATAAAATAGTAGTAAGGACTTACCTGTATAGCACGTAAATTAAGAAGAGCATATCTTGAATCCTTTGATAAACAAAGTGATGTAATAAAATCGTTTTCTTGTATTGAACTTCATTTATAAACCATGAAATAAAAAAAAAAAATAATAATAATAAAATAAAAATAAAAAATAAAAAATAAAATGAATAAATAGTGGAGTATAGGAGTATAAAATGTACAGATTAAATAGTAATAAAAAAAAAAAAAAAAAAATAGAATTAAAAATGAAAATGAAATTAAACAGAAATATTATAAATGGTTAAATAAAATTACATTAATAATATAAATTATTATGTTATTTTATTATATAAAGTTATGAAATAATAATTTTTATTAATCATTTACCTTATCTCTTCACCAGTTTCCACATTAAATATACGAATCTTCTTTTCATAACAAATGGTTACTAATCGTGTACCATCTTTTGATACAGCTAGATCAGTAACTCTTGAACTTGGATATTGATGTAAAATTTTACCATTTACATTCTATAATTTTATATAATATATAATTTTAATATAATAAATAATAAAAAATAAATAATAATATCAATTTATTTGAATATTATATATATGTTTATATATTACCCATAAATATAAGCATTTATCTAAACTTCCTGAAACAAATTTTGTTCCGCATGGAAGCCAAGCACAAGAAGTTACACCTTCAGTATGTTCTTCGTAAGTATGGATTAATTCTTCATTCTAAACAAAAAAAAAAATAAAAAAAAAAAAAAAATAAAAAAGACAAAATATTAAATCATAATAATAATAATAATAATAATAATTATAATAATAATAATAATTAAGATTAAAATATGAAAATATAAATTGAATAAAAAAAATTATATATATTGATTTTAAATTGATTATAAATATATAATATAAATATTAAAAAAAAAAAAAAAAAAAAAAAAAAAAAAAGATAGATTTTAATCTTAATTAATTAAAATTAATATCAATCATATAATATATATATAGAAAGAGATTAAGAGACTAAAGCTTACAATAATATCCCATAATTTAATGGTCTTATCATTTGAACAAGTTAAAAGTTGAGTACCATCAGGACTCCAATACATATTTGATATGGCATCTGT
>JACVTC010000010.1:1395000-1405000 GCA_016946835.1 Neocallimastix lanati (nom. inval.) | reverse complement strand
TAAAAATTTATCAAAATATTTTAAAAAATGTTTAAAATGATTTTATAAGATTTTATTTATTTATTTAATAGAAATAATGTCGATAATATTTTATTTTAAAAAAAAAAATATGATTTAAGTTTTATAATATGAAAATAGTTGAAATTAATAATATACAAGATGTATTTGTTTTCCAGTTGATAAGAAAAAAAATATAATAATAATAAGAGAAATTTTAAAATTATGTGCTTTTGTTGTTAATTGTTAATGAAATTCTTTAAAAAATAATATTCTGACAGTTATAGGACAATCTGTATTTCTTTTTTATTTATCTTTTATTTTTCTTTATTGTTGTTATTATATAGAAATGAAAATATTTACAAAGATTTTACTATTAAAAAATAATAATAATAAAAAAATATAATAATGAATATATATATGAAAAAGAAAAAATATATAAATATATATATATATATATACACTTTAGGATATGTGAATTTTTATTCTCGAAAAAATTATTATATTTAATATTACTATAAATTTCAGCTTTTTTTTTTTTTTTTTTTTTTTTGTTCTTTTTTCTTTCCTTCTTCTTTATTATATGATTATTGAAATTTTATAATTATGCTCTAACTAAATCATTTCACAGCAATGTAAAAGAAAAAGAAAAAAATAAAAAAAGAAGTGATAAATATAATATATAGCCAAAAGATGAAAATAAATGTATTAATAGTACGATGAGGTATTTTATGTCTTAGAATGTTGTTTTCTTTTTTTAATAATAATTTTAAAATTCCTATGTATGAATATTATATATAAATATTATATATATATATATATAATTAATAGATTAATAACTTTATAAAATAAATATAATTGAGTATAAATTATATTAGTAATAACAAGTAAGAATTAAAAATAATAATAATGATAATCAAAATAGATTAATTAAATAATTAATTTATATATTAATAATGTGAACTTTTATTTTCTACAATTTATTCTTTTCCTCACTATATATATATATATACATATATATATATATTAATTTTAATTTATCAAATTTCAATCAAAAAATTAACAATTTAATAGTTTTCAAAAAATATTCATATGTTAATTTTGAATTAATAATTAATTGATATACTGTTATAAAAGGGTGATATAAGAAAAAGTAAATTATATAATAGACAATTCAAAATTTAATTATAAACCAATATTAATAAAATTAAAAATTATTATTTTTATATATTATATTTCAATTTCAATAAATATTAATGAAATATATATATATATATTATTCATAATATGATTAAGATATTGTTCATAAATATCTGAAAAATGATACTTTTATATTTAAAAATTTAATGGATGAAATTTTCTTATTAAGAATTTAAAATATTTTTATTGTACTGATTATATATATATATATTTATATATATTTTAAGTACTTAAAAATCTATATGATAGTATTTGAATAGTTAATTTTAAAAATTCAAAAATAATTAAGAATGTTTACTAAAATAAATGAATATTACATTCCAAATTTATCTTTTAAAGGATTGCATTATAACTTTTTTTTTTCTTTTACGTTTTATAAAATACTTTATTTGATATTACTATTGTTATTTTTTATTATTATTATTATTATTATTATTATTATTATTTTAAAAAAAAAAAAAGAAAGATAGAAAGAAATAAAAAAAAAAAATAAAGAAAAAAAATTAATAAAAAAAAAAAAGTTTAATTATAAATAATTTTAGTTAAGTAAAAATTTTATTTTATCTTATATTTTTTTTTGTTTTAATTAAATAAAAATTTTATATTAAAAATTAAAAAAAAAAATTTTTTTTTTTTACTTTTTTTTGATACTTTTAAAATTTATTATTAAATAATTAAAAATAATTAAAATTAATATGATTTATTATAAATATGCCAAAAAAAAAAAAAAAAAATTCATTCAATATTTCAATATTTTTATTTATTATTATTATTTTTATTATTATTATTTGTTATTATTATTATTATTATTCAATTATTCATTTATTATTATTTATTATTATTTATGAATATTATTAATATTATTATTATTATTTGTTATTATTATTATTATTATTCAATTATTCATTTATTATTATTTATTATTATTTATGAATATTATTAATATTATTATTATTATTTGTTATTATTATTATTATTATTCAATTATTCATTTATTATTATTTATTATTATTTATGAATATTATTAATATTATTATTATTATTTGTTATTATTATTATTATTATTCAATTATTCATTTATTATTATTTATTATTATTTATGAATATTATTAATATTATTATTATTATTTGTTATTATTATTATTATTATTCAATTATTCATTTATTATTATTTATTATTATTTATGAATATTATTAATATTATTATTATTATTTGTTATTATTATTATTATTATTCAATTATTCATTTATTATTATTTATTATTATTTATGAATATTATTAATATTATTATTATTATTTGTTATTATTATTATTATTATTCAATTATTCATTTATTATTATTTATTATTATTTATGAATATTATTAATATTAATATTATTATTATTATAATTATTATTATTATTATTATTATTATTATTATTATTATTATTCAATTATTATTATTATTATTATTGTTATTATTATTATTATTATTATTATTCAATTATTATTATTATTATTATTATTATTATTATTATTATTCAATTATTATTATTATTATTATTATTATTATTATTATTATTATTATTATTATTCAATTATTATTATTATTATTATTATTATTATTGATTATTATTATTATTATTATTATTATTACTATTATTATTATTATTATTATTATCAAATTGAAAATATTTTAAAAAAATACAAATTAATTTTTTTATTTTTAAAAAAAAATTTAAAATTTAAAATTTAATTAATTATTATAATTTTAATAATTATGAAAATTTATTAAAAGAATTAATTAAAAATTTTTTTTTTTAAAAAAAAGGTAAATAATGAAGAACGATATGAAAGAGATTAAAAATAAAACCAAAATAAAAAAGAAAAACAAAAAAGAAATGAAAATAAAAAATAATAAAAAAACATATACTTTATTTCAATAAATAAAAATATTAAAAAAAAATATTCATATAATAATAAGAAATCATAATTATTCAAAAGAATTTAATTTTGTTGGAAATAAATTTATGTTATTAACATAGTTAATCATATAATAGAAAACAAATGATCATAAAAATGTAAAACACATATAATACTTTGAGAAAAACTGTTTTCATTTAATGATTTTTATTTTAATAATTATTAATTGAATTAAAAAGAAAATATATCAAAAAAATATATAAAACAATTCAAAAATAAAAAAATAAAATATATTTATATAAAAGGGTATAATAAAAATAAAAATAATAATAATAAAATAAATAAAAAAATAAATATGATATATTAAAAATGAATACTAAAATCTAAAATTAATAAGTTTTGAGTGGTATGAACCATTTAAAAGAAAAAATGGATATGATGGAAATCAATAATAATAAAATTATTCATTATTAAAAAAAAAAAAAAAAAGATTCTTAACAGATGCTGCATATTCATTTCCTACCATAAATCTGCTTATTCTCACATAAATGACTTAACCGTTAAATTAAACAATTAAAACTTTAATTCTAATTTATAAATTTTATTTATAAATATATATATATATATTATATAATTATTGTAGATATTATATTTGAATAAATCTTTATACTAAATAATTAATAATTAATACTATATAATTGATATTTAATACTAAATAATTAATAACAAAATAATTAACAAATAAGAAAAATATAATATAAATAATATAAAGTATAGAATATTAAAATTTATTCAATTATTCATTCATTTTTAAATTTAATTATTGCTTTATTAATTAATAATTTTTTCTCATGATTTTAATAAAATGTTTTATGATAGATAATACTAAACTATAAATACAAATATATATATCTATACTTAATAAAAACATATAATAATAATATAATTAATTATCACATTCAATATATAATTATTTTTTGTATACTTTTAAACTTTTAGCCATCAATTATTATATTATATAATAATAAATAATAAATAATAAATATTAAATATTAAATAATAAATAATAAATAATTGAATAATAAATAATTGAATAATAAATAATTGAATAATAAATAATTGAATAATAAATAAATAAATAATTGAATAATAAATAATAAATATCATAAATATATAAATTAAATTTATAAATATAAATATTATTTTAATAATAATTTATTACTATTATGACTATATTTAAAATTTAGTTTTTTTAAATAATACTTTTTAAATAAATTATTATTTAAAAAAACTAAATTTTAAATATAAAATATTTTTTTTTCATATTAATAATAAATAAAGTTTTTAATTTATTTAATTTTTTTTTTTTAAAAAAAAGTTTTAAAATTTCAAATGTATCCTTTTATAAAAAAAAAAATGAAAAATATAATAAAATACAAAGTACATAATTAGATGAAAGTGTTAAGTAAAAAATTTGCATTTATTTTATAGTAATTGACTATAAAATATTAAGAAAGATGTTTATAAAATAAATCTAGCTATTAATGGTGAATATGTTTTAAAGAAAGAGCAATAAGTTTTAATATAACATCTAAAAAACTATTGAAGCTACTTACCATTAAATATATTTCAATTTAAAATAAAAAATTGTTACACAACTCAAAATGTTATTGTAAAATACTTTTAATCTTTTTTTTTTTTCTTTTTATTATTATTACTATTTATTTCTAATAATTTTAAAATAGATAATGCTTGATATACATAAAGTTAATTGATGAAATTAATATAATATTATGATAGATATAATAGTTATAAATATTTATTTATATAACTAAAAAAAAATTTTATATATTAAAAGAATTAATAAAATGTTTTTTTTTTTTTTTTTTTTTTTTTTTTTTTTTTTATTGTAAAATAAAAAGTTTTTAAACTTTTTTTAAACTTTTTTTTTTATTTTAATTATTTGAATAAAGTTATTTTAAAATCATGTTATTAGTGTTATCCTCATTTTTTATTAAAATTGTCGTTCCCTATCATTAATAGATTAATTAATATAAAAATTCTATTTATTCATTCCTATTAATAAAAAAAGAATTTTTTTTTTTTTTTTTTTTTTTTTTAGAAATATTCATTTCAGTATAGCATATTTTTATGGTAAATAATTAGAATGGATTAATCTAATTAAATGAAATATAAGATAAAAATTAATACTAATAATCAATCATTTATAGATAGAATTAACTGATTTGTCAATTTATTATTAATAATATATTGATATAAAATTTTAAAATAGAATTTTGTTACTACTATAATCCTAAATTACACATATTATATTATAATAAAGATAGACAATAAATCAACAAATATATACGAATCCTTAACAAATTTTAGTGAAAAAAAAAAAAAAAAAAAAAAAAAAAAAACATATTAATTGTTATCGGAATGCCAAATAAAATATTTTTAATTCGTATTAATTATAATTAGAAAAAAATACATACTATATAATTATATAATATATATTTATGCATAATTTAAATTATATATTAACCTTAATGAAAACACGATATAGTTTTTTTATTTGGTATTTACTTAAATTTTAAATAATTAAGTGTTATACTATATATATATATATGTATAAAAGTAGTACAACTTTTTTAATTAAATTTTTAAACAACCTAAAATAAATAAAGTTGCGGTTACATTTTGAATAGTAGTAACTGTTATAATTAACTAATATATATTTAATAAATAAAAAAAAAAAAAAAAGTTTGGCATAATCTTTAATAATTTTTTAAAAATTTGTTTGAATATTCAATTATAATAAATAAATAAATAAATAAATAATTAATTAATAATTAATAATATATAATAATAAATAAAAAAAAATAACAATCATAATTTAAAGTTATTTTTTAATAATCTCCATATTATGTTATACAATACTTTTATATTAAAGTTTTATCATATATATATATATAAATATATTTTTTTTTTATTTTTTCCCAGAGGTTTAAATTAATTAATGCAGAAATATTAGGATAAAATTAAAACTTCAAGAATGTTTTTTATTTTATAATATGACAAAACAATATTTACTTAATTAATTTGATTAGTATTAATGATTGTTATTTTTATATTTATATTTCTTTATTATTTTTTTTTTTTTCACAGGCTAAATGAGAAAATTTAAGTTTTAGATAAATATTTATAAAAATAATAAATTAAAAAATATTCATATATCAAAATAATAAATATTTTTTCATTCATTCTTTTTTTTTTTTTTTTTTTTTTTTTTTCACATTAAGGACTTTAATGTCATAAATTATATTATTAATTTAATTAAAAAAAAAAATAAGTACTATGTTTATTAATTTCATTGATTTATAAAATAATAAGAATCATTTTTACAAGAAATTAAATTTTTGAATGTTTATATAATCAAATCATAAAATTGATTAGTATTATTAAAGGTCTTTTTTTTTTTTTTTTTTTTTTTATAACATTGTTTTTTTTTATATATGAATGGTATTCATCAAATGTAAAATAATGATTAAATAAAAGATTTTATATTAAAATTAAAATATAAAAATATTTAATTTAAAAGTTCATATAGAAAATATATGGTTTTTTATTTTAATATTTTATTATATTAAATACATAAATGTAATTACATATGATATTAATTTGATATTAAAAGATGTTTGGATAAAAAGATATTAGTATTGTTTGCTTAAAAATAATATCTTAATTAAATATTTATAATGATTAATGAAAAGATCTTTAAAAGTGAAGAGTAATATTCTTTTTTTTTTTTTTTTTTTTTTAGTCATTTTATCATAACGATATAAAAGGACTATTTTCTTCATATCATTTTTTATATTTCTAGTAGATTCATATTGTCTTTTTTATTTTTTTTTTTTTTTTCAATTCATTCTAGAATTTATATTTAAAATTTGTATTTTTAAATTTAATATGAACTTATTAAAACATACTCATTTAATAATTTACATTGTTAATATTTTTTCATGGGTTCAAAGTATTAACCTTGATGAACGAAGAAAATTTAAAAATATTTATTCTCAAAAAATAAATAATCAAGATATCAATTCTAATCCGATGCCCAGGATAGAAACTTATAATAAAAAGAATTGTTATAATAATAAAGATAATAATAATATAGATAATTACAATAAAGATAATTATAATAAAGATAATTATAATAAAAATAATTATAATAAAAATTATTATAATAAAAATAATTATTATAAAAATAATTATTATAAAAATAATTATAATAAAAATAAATATTATGAGAATATTTTTAATAAAAATAATTATAATAAAAATAATAATGATAAATATAACTATAGTGTTAATAATCCTAAAAAAATTAAAGAAAATACAGAAAGCTTAAGTAATAAAATAAGAAACCAAAATAACTTTAATCCTAACCATAAAAATAATAAATTCAGACCATCAAATAATAATAATAATAATAATAATAATAATAATAATATTAACAATAATAATAATAATAATAATATAAAAATAAAGAATCAAGAAGTTGACTATTCAGAAAAGGAATCCGAAGGTATTCGTACCAACTATTCCAATAATACCAAAAATATTAATGGAAAATATGAAAATAGGGGTCAGTTAAAGGTCTTTTCTCCTTATGTTGATATTACCCAGTATCCAACCTTCAATTTGGCCGAGGCAAGGAATTCTCTGGGTATTGATACCTTCATTATCAGTTTTATTGTGTGTTGCAATTCTCCATCATGTCGAAAGAATGAGGCATCCTTTGCAGGAAGAATAGGACTTGATCCTGATCCTCAAGATGAAAATTCAAAGGAAACGTTAAAAGCGATCGAAACAGTGATTCATGATTTTGAAAAGAAAGGCGGGAAAATTGTTATTTCATTTGGTGGAGCCGACAATGAAGAGCTAGCTTTATGCCATAGTGATCCTAATGCTTTAGCAAAACAGTATAAAAGAGTGATTCAAAAATTTCATCCCTCCCGTATCGACTTTGATATTGAAGGTAGTCATGAGAGTAGTAATACTCATAAATTAAGAGCTGAGGCCTTAAGCATCCTTCGAAAAGAGCTTCAGGAGGACATGCCTTTAATAAGTTTATGTCTCCCTGTTAATCCAGATATTGGATTTGATTCATCTACTCTATCAATTATAGAAACAATGAAAGAGAACGAAATAAATATTGATTTAATTAGCATTATGGCTATGGACTATGGATCCTATTATTCCGGAACGGATTCATACCTTAATGCTCTTCATTCTCTAGAAAAATCTTATAAACAATCGAAATCCTATTATCCGAATATTAAAATGGGGGTAATTCCAATGATTGGAGAAAATGATGATGGTTCTGTTTTTTCATTATCGGATGCCTCCAATCTCATTCAAAATCTGAAAACCAGAGACTACGTCGGTATGGTATCGATGTGGTCGATTAATAGGGATAAAAATAAGGGGAATTTTGTTTCATTAAGTAGTAATACCTACCAAAATCCAGATTATAAGGAAAAATGTGGTGGTAATACACAATATGCCTACTCTAAAATTCTTATAAATTTTTTGAATTAACTGTTTGTTTGTTTGTTTTGTTTTTTTATTTATTTATTTTTTTTTCTAATAATTATTTGTATAATAATAATTTAATATTATTGTAATGTATAATAAAGTTATTAAATTGAAATTGTATAATTGAAATAAAAAAAAAATAATAAGTAATAATAATGTAATTATATTTTATTTGATAATTTTATAATGTGTAAAAAAATTATTTTTTAAAATATTAAAACAAAACAAAGAAAAAACAATAACATAAAAAAAAAAAAAAAAAAAAATATTAATATATCGGTTATATATAATCTAAACAATACATTTTATAATGAAATATTTTTTATTTTCTTAATAATAATTATAATAATTATAATTTGTAATATTTTGGATTAGGTATTTATATACTAAAAAAATACTAAAAAATATTAAATATATTTAAATACGTTCCTAGTTGAATGCCTTATTGTTTTGTATTAATATATATTACTATATATATTATTATAATTATTATTAATATTATTATTATTATTATTATTATTGTTTTTATTATTATTATTATTATTATTATTATTATTTTTATTATTATTGTTTTTATTATTATTATTATTATTATTATTATTATTATTATTATTATTATTATTATTATTATTATTATTATTATTATTATTATTATTATTATTATTATTATTGTTTTTATTATTATTATTATTATTATTATTATTTTTATTATTATTGTTTTTATTATTATTATTATTATTATTATTATTATTATTATTATTATTATTATTATTATTATTATTATTATTATTATCAGTATTATTATTATTATTATTATTAGACTTTTTGGAAAATATACTTTTATTGTTTTATTCATAATTCATAAAATAAATTATGTATTTTTTTAATGAACTTTTTTTTATTATGTAAAAAATACATTATTGATAAATAAATCAGAATAAATAATATTGATAAACTAAAATATTACAATTTAATTTGTAATATTCCTTTAAAAAATAAAATAAAGTACAATAAAAAGGAAGATAAAGAAAATTTTATATAATAAAATATAAAGAAATTTTAATCATGCTAATAGGATAAGTTTTTAAAATTTTATCAATCATAAAAAAAAAAAAAAAAAAAATAGCATTATATTAATAAAATCTAGAAATGTAGTCTTTATAATTTTTTTCTTTTTTTTTTTTTTTTTTAATTTACTTCTGATAATTAAAATAAATAATTTATTATTATTATTATTATTATTATTATTATTATTATTATTATTATTATTATTTTATTATCTTTTTTTCTTTTTT
>JACVTC010000010.1:1367500-1392500 GCA_016946835.1 Neocallimastix lanati (nom. inval.) | reverse complement strand
GTTTTGTTTTATTATGTAATCATTTATATATATATATATATATATGTTTATGAAGTTAATTTTAAATTGAATATATATATTTTTAATAATTATAATTAAATAAAATATATATATATATTTATATATTTTTTAAAATATAATTTATTATAATATCACATATTATATTATTGTTATTATGACTTTATAATATAATAATTATAAAAAAAAAAAAAAATTGAGGAAAACAAGAAAAAAAAATAAAAAAAAATTGAAGAAAAAAAAAAAAAAGATTTAATTGTGATAATAATAATAATAATAATATATATATATATACTCTCCACTTCTGAAAAGAATACGTTCTCTTACTATTCCACCATCTTGAACTGGATAACCACCAAAATCACGGAAATTACGTACACCTTCCACGGCTAAGAAACGACTCACATTGATGTAGGCACCATAACGTTTCATAAAACGGGTCATGGAAGGCACCACCCCTAGTTCTTCCTCAACCCAATGAGTAATAATATTTACTAATACTTGGGGTTCCTGTGAAAAATTATGATCGGCATCACGTATGATACGTAATGTATGTGAAATGATTAATTCGGAATAGTTTGTGGAATCTTCAAACGGTACCGTTTTATCAGCGGAACCATGACAGGTTAGAACAGAAACTGTACCTGGTATTCTACGAACAACAGACATATCTATGGACATATATTTCTCGGCATCATCTCGAAAAATTCTATAAATTTGTTTACCTCCTTTTCTTTTAATTTCCCAATCTATATAACCCTAAATTTTTTATTTTTTATTATTTATTTTTTATTTTTTATTTTTTATTTTATTTTATTTTATTTTATTTTTTTTTTTTTTTTTTTATTAAATTATAATATATATAAAAAATTATTAATATATATAATAATATATAAAATAAAAATATGTTATATATATATATATATTTATATATATATATTTTTTTTAAGCAATTGAATTATTGTTAGTAAATATTTCTTGATTCATGACTACTATTTATAATTTTAATTAATATATATTACTATAATTTTTTTTTTTTTTTTTTTTTATTTCTTATTTACTTTTTCATATAAATCGGGTAAACGTTTCGCTTGACGCTTTTGGAAAGATTCTTTCATTTGATAGCGACCACTGATATTAACAACAAAACGAAGTGATGGTAAACGTAATTGTGAAGAAGCATATAATAAGGCAACATTAGCACCTAAATTATACATTAATTTATTATTTATAGGATTTAATTTTTAACGGTTAAATTTACATTATTTTTAAAATTACTGAATATTAAATCACGTTTTAAAAAAAAAAAAAAATAAATATAAATATTTTATATATTTCTATATTTCTATATTTCTATATTTCTATATATACAGAAATATATATATGTAGATAATAATAGTACCTCTTGAATGTCCTATAATACCAACAATAATCCAACCAAGATTAGTAAAATAATTAATAACAAGAGCTAAATCTTCTATTTCATTCTAATGGAATAATTGTTATTATCATTATTATAATTGTTATTATCATTATTATAATTGTTATTATCATTATTATAATTGTCATTATTATTATTATTATCAATATATAAATAATGTTATATATAAAAGGGTTAAAAAAAAAATATATATATATATATTATATATTTTTATATATAGGTTGATACAATATTTATTGTAATAATATATATTGTATATTTTATTAAAAAAAAAAATTATTAATAAATATTATTAATTTAATTATTAATATAATATTTATTATTATGATATTTAATACACTTGGCCTACATCAATACCACCGTAAGTCATAGTACCATCACTTTCACCATTTCCTCTGAAATCGAAACGAAAAGAGGAATAAAATAGATGAGAGACTAATAATGGTTGAAATAAATAATTTTTATGACCTTTTTTAACAATACGAAAAATAATAATAATAATAATAATAAAATAAAAAATAATAATAATAATAATAAAATATAAAATATAAAAAATAATTAATATAATAGATTAATTAATTATAATAAAAATATTTTTATTAAAAAAAAAAAAAAAAAAAATAGATGACATAAATATGTATATATATATATATAATATATATATGTAAATCAATTAATATATTTATATATGCATATAATATATTGAAATTTTTAAAGCAAAATTTACCGAAAAGACCATGACAAATGATAATGAGACTTTTTTTTTCATTGGCGGCATTTCCTGTGTTCATATTATGAAATTTTCGTTCAGCTAGAATTCCAACAATTCTTTGTCCTTGTGAATTTGTTATGGTTAAACGTTTATTTTTTTTAGGATAAATATTTTGCATTTTGAAAATATTATTTTAATGAAAACTTTAATAGTAATGAAATAATAAAATTATAATAATAAAATTATAATAATAATAATAAAATTTATATATATATATATATATATATATAATTATTTTTTTTTATTCTATTTTTTTTTTTTTATTATTATTTTCTATTCTTTTCTTTTATTTTTTTTTTTTTTTTTTTTTTTTTTTTTTTTTTTATTTTATTTTATTTTATTTGTTAATATATGAATAAAGAAATTTAAAAAAAAAAAAAGTTATAGTTGACTATAAATATATTATAGAAAAGTTTTAATTTATATTAATTTATACTTTATCTATTAAAAAAAAAAAAAAAAAAAAAAAAAATTAGAAATTTTGATTTCTTCTTTATAATTACTATTACAATTATTATTATTCAATTATTATTATTTTATTGTATGGTGAATAAATTAGTTAAAATTGGTTTAATTTCATAAGTAATAAAAAGTATTCTGAATTATATGACTTTAAAAATAAATTTCTATTGGGGGGAGTAAATTTATAAATAATAAATGGAAGAAGCTACTAATTATATATCAAATTTCAATTATTATAATTTAAATGAATAAAAAAATTAGATAGTAAAATAGTGGTGACTTATTATTGAATTATTTTATTAAATATGGATATATATATATATATATTGAAATGTGGTATTTTTTAATTTAAATTTTTTTTACTTTTTAAATTTATTTAATTGTTTTAAAGGTTGTATGATATACAAATATTGTATATTGATTTAAATATTAATTTTTCTTAGCAAATATATTGTTTTAAATATCATATTAAATTAAATTATATTAAATTATAGTGAAAAAAAAATTAATGGGTATATTCTTTTTTGGTATTTAAAATCTTTCTATTCATTATTTTATTTTATTAATTAAGCCAAGAAATTTGAAATTCTTTTTTTTTTTTTTTTTTTTTAAAAAAAAAAAAAAAAAGAATTTAAATCAAAATTTAGTTGTTAAAAATGGTTCTATTCCTTTTTTGCTTTAGATATAGAAATCTGTAATTATTTGAAATAAAAAAAAAAAAGGGAGGATATTTTTTTTTCTAATATTTATACGAAAGTATTCGAAATTTAAAATATTGTTTTCATTCAAATTAAATTAGAGTCAATAAGATATATTGATAATTAATTGAAAATTATTTCTACTATTTTTTTTTTTTTTTTTTGTTTTCCAATAAAGAAAAAATATTTATATAAATTGAGAATATTTACTTTTTTTTTTCTATACCGTTATCTATATAGTTATTTATCTAATAATATTTTATAATATTTTCGTTAAAGGTATAAATTTAGTTAATAAAGAATTTCAAATTATTATTATTATTTTTTTTTTTTTTGAAAAGTGTAAAATATTGAATAGGTTAGAAGAAAAAGTACTTTAAGAATTTTGAAATTTATTTTTTATTTTTTTTTTTTGTTCTTTAAAGTTTATGTGTTTATAATATTTCAAAAAAAAAACAATTTCTTTTTCTAAAATTTTATTTCTTTGGAGAATAAATAAAAAAAAAAAAAAAAAAAAAAAAAAGAATTAAAAAAAATGATTAATTCATTGTAAAATGTGTATTAAAACTTTTTTTTTTTTTTTTTTTTTAATAAAAATGGAGGTGAGTTGGTGAGTTAAATATTTATTAATAAATTTTAAAATTTATTAATAAATCAAATCAAAACTTTATTTTTTAATAAAATGATAATAAAATTAAAAAAAAATTTAAAAAATTAAAAAATTAAAAAAAAATAAAAAAAAATTAAATATAAAAAAATAAGAATTAAATAGACAAAAATAAAAATTAAATATAAAAAAAAATAAGAATTAAACAGACAAAAATAAAAATTAAATATATAAAAAAAAAATAAGAATTAAAAAGACAAAAAAAATATAAAATAAAAAAAGATAAAAACAAATTAATACTATAATATTTTTTTTTTTACAAAAAATTTATATAAAAGTTTTTTTCTTTATAAAAAAAATGTTTATTGATCCATAAAATACAAATATTGAATCTATTATTACAAGTATTTTATTAAAACAGATTGACAAAAAAACTTTTTTTATTTTTTATAGTATTCTTATTATTTCAAATAATTTTTTTTTTTCAACTTATTTCAACAAATAATAATCAACAGTTGGATATATAGAAATCTTGTTATATTCTTTTTATTCCGGATATTTTGAAAAACTTAACAAAAATTAAGATAATTTATAAATTTTTTTTTTAATATGTATAAAAAAAAAAAAAAATAAAAAATAAAATTATTTTTAAAAATAATATCTATTTATAATATGTATATTCGTATATATCTCATGATAGTTGTAATGAATTAGATTATAATTGGACATTTAATAAGAAATAATAAAAGGAAAAAACTCTATTCATATATAAATAGTTAAGATTTAATATTATATATCTATAATAAAAAAAATATATTTAAATATATTATTAAATAATAAAAAAAATTTTTTTTTATTTCTTTTATAATATCCATCAATTATATTTTATTTTTTTTTTTTTTTTTAAAAAAAAATCTTTATAATTAATAAATAGTTAAATATTATATATATATATTTATTATTACTATTATTTTTTTTTTTTGATATTTTTTTAATAATTTAAAGAGCATGATATATTTATATAATAAACTTATATATAAGACAAATTGAAATAAATATAAAAGAAAAAAAAAAAAAATAGTAACTTCTTCTTTTTCTATTTAAAATCAATTTTATTATAATTTAAAGTATTAATCATAATTTTTTCTCAGTATTAAAATTTACTATATTTATTATTATTTGCTAAAATTAAAAATATATATATATATGTATATATCAAAAATTATAACAAGACATTTTTTGATAATCTTTCTTTTTTTTTCTTTTTAAAAATTAATATTTATTTATAAAAAAATAATAATATTATTTAAATAAAGTATTTTTTAAATATTATTAATCATTAACAAATACTTATAATTATTGCTGTCATTAAAATTATAAAAAATTTGAATATAATAAAATTAAATAATTCAAATTTTAATTTATTTATATAAATATTTTATTTATTTATTTAAATATTTTATTTATTTATTTATTTATTTATTTTTTATGATTGAATAGATAAATATATGAATATTATAAATATATAAATTTTTTTTAATTGATAAATAATTAAATTTTTAATTAATTTATTTTAAACTTTAAATCAATTATTTTTTTTAGTTGAGATTTTGTTTGTTTCGGAAGAATAAAACTTTTCAGTATAGGTGAAAAAGTATAAATGAATATCTATTTTTAATATTTTTGCTTTCTTTTAACTCTGGATGAAATCATAATATCTTTTCTGAAAATTAAGCCATATTTTTTTTTTTTTTTTTTTTTTTATAAAAAAAAAATAATAATGATATAATGATGGTATGCTACATAAGATATGTTTTTAATGGATGTAATATATTCCCCAATAATATTACCAAGGAACTCATTTAATGTTTTAATTATCTTAGTGAATTAAAAATATTTTTATTTTTTGTACTCTATAATTTTCTAGTACAAAAGGCGTAATTTAGCATATAATCCTTCCACTTGAATTAAATACTTTTTATTATAATTAAAATGTAAAAGTCTTAATAATAATTTAATTATTTTAATGGACTACATACAATAATTTAACATCGATCTATTTAATTATGTTGTCATTTTAATTTTAATTTTATTTATTTTTTTTTTTATTTATTTATTTTTATTTTAAATGTATTATGAAAAATAAGATTATAAATAAATAAATATGGTATGATGAATTTACAAATATATATATATATACTTTTTATGTGTAGTTAAAAATAATAAATAGAAATAATAATAATAATAATAATAAAGAAGAAAGAAAGAAAGAAAGAATTTTATATCAAATTAGAATTTAAATCCAATTGACTTTTTTTTTTTTATAGTACTTTTTTCATGTTTCTAAACTAAAACTATATCTTTTATAATTATTAATTTAAATTTTTTTTTTTTTTTAAAATATATATATATATATATTAGATATTAGATATTAGATATTAAATATTAGATATTAGAGAAAAAAAAAATTTTTTTTTTTTTATTTTTTTTTTATTTATTTTCCTTTAAATTTAAATATTATTATTAAACTTTATATATAATTTTAAAAAATAATTTTTTTTTCCCGTTAATATCTAAATTTTATTTAAACCATTATAATAATTTAAATTTAAAATTATAAAAAAATAAAAACGATAGAAATTTTTTTATTATGTAATATTTAATATATATATATATATATTTCATGATTGATATAAAAGGTAAAAATATTTCAAAAAAAAAAAAAAAAAAAAAAAAAAAAAAATTCATTATTATATATTATTATTATTCATATTCAGTAACTAATGTTTATTTTAAGTTAATTAAATTAATTTATTGAAATATAACTAAAGGTTAAATTGATATATTATTTTAAATTCATCAACTATTATTATTGATTATTCTTTTGAAAAAGCTCTAACTTCAATTAACGAACGAGGTGGATGAATCCAATAACTAAAATTATAATTATGAATATTATTTTTAATTTTATCGGTTAGGATATTTATGCTTTCATTGTTTTGCTTCATATCATTATTATGATCAAGATGATTGACTTTCTTAGTGGCGATTGTATTATTATTATTATTATTATTATTAGATTCATTGGCTATTTCTTTCAATATCTGTTCATTTTTTTCTTTCCATTCCGTAATAATAGTTTTTATTTTTTTATCATTCGAGGTAATTAAAGTCATATGTAATGCTTCCGCTGTACCAAAGATAATTTCAGTAGAGTCTAATGCTTCTTTGCTATCACTTTTTTCCTTATTTTCACGGTGAAGACTCTCGTTACAATGAGATACATTAAAATTGCTGTTCGTATTCCTCTCCTTTATTTCATTTTCATTTACTGAAGTAGAATCAATTTTAACTTTCTTTCCTTTCTGTTCATCCTGCTCTGATAAATTAACTATTTCACTACTGTCAAATTTATGTAACTCTATTTTTCTTTTATTGGAATTATTTTCATTTATATATTTATCACTATCTTTTTCATTATTATTACTATTATTATTATTAGTATTAGTATTATTAATAGTAATATTAGTATTGTTACTATTATTATTAATATTATTATTATTATTATTATTATTATTATTATTATTTTTAGTTTTAGTTTTAATTTTTGTATTTTTTTTATTAATTTTTTGTTTTTTAATCGATGCCATGAGCTCCACAAATAATTCAGAGGGTTGATCCTCTATAACCTTTACTCTTGGTAACCATACAGGCAGGAAACCATTTTTCGTGTAATCTTTTAAACTACTTTCCTTTATTCTTTTTGAATCCTCCTCCTCCTCTTCCTCCTTTTCTTCATCATCATCATCATTATTAAAATTTTTATTTTCAATTAAATTATCATAAAAATTATTATCATGATCATGGTCATGGTCATGGACTGTTGTTGTTGCCGACGAATTAATTTCTCCTTCATTTTTAAACTCTATATTAAATTTTTGATGAAGCGTTTCCATCATTTCCTTTTTTATTTCTTTCATTCTTAAAAGATTTGAATCCTCAAAAAGTTTTATTGATCGAATTAATTCTCTCGGTCCTCCAATAATTTTTACAATTTTCCAAAATCTTTCTACTGCAGTAATACATGTAGTTAGTTGACGATGGCGATAAGGATGATGATGATGATGATCACGATGATGACTATGACTATGACTATGACTATGATTATTTTTTTCGGAATCATCGCCTAAATTGTTAGAATTAGTTAAGGCGTCGACATAAAGTAATGAATAAAATAATGTCATAAAATTTGGTATATCCTTTGATTTTTCATCTAAATATTGTTGATACAACGGTTTAATAGGTTCTAATGGTTTTGACGGAATACATGAATAGGGTATATTGGTAAGATCGGATACGATGGCGATTAATGCCGTGATATCTAAAAATAAGGTATTTGAAAATAAATTATTTTCTTTTAGCATTAGATTTAATGCATTATTATTATTTGACGGTTCACCTTCATCCTCTAATAGATCTGATTTTTCATTTTTTAAACTTTGATACAACGGATTTTTTATACTTAATTTTTCAATAGAGGTTTCGAGTTCTTCGATTTTCCTAGTCAATGTTGTATTTTCATTTTCCCGATTTTTATCTTTAACTTCATTGATCGTCAATAGCTTGTCAGGTTCATAGGTTACCACTTTTAATATGACTTTAGGTTTCTTATAATGAATTAAATTTTGTTTTGTTGCGTTGCCAATTCTTTGTAATAAATTTAATAAATGTAGCGTTTCCTTTTCATTTACGTTCACATTATCTACTAGTCAATAAAATAGTATTATTTATTATTTATTATAATTATTAATAAACAAAAAAAAACTTTTTTTTTTAATATATTATTATATTTATTATTATTATATAATATTTATTTATTTATATTATATTTATTATTATTATATTATATTTATTATTATTATATTATATTTATTATTATTATATGTTATAATAATAAGTGTTATATTTATTATAGAGTAAAAAAATTTTTTTTTTTTTTTTTTTTTTACCTAGAGTATTTTGAAATTTCGAATGTTCATTATTTATATTTCTAGCTTTAACCTTTATCCAACGAAGTCCATTATCACTAATAACATCAATTCTTAGTGTTTCCTTTGTATTGGTTTCAGTATTAAAATAGGTTATTGGTTCGTAGAGGTTGGTTACATTTTTTTCAGAGAGAGCTACCTTATATATTGCTGAAAAATAAATAATATTACTACAAAAAATATTAGCAGGTTGGATTTCTTTAGTATTTTGAAGAAGCTATGTCATAAATTATTATTAAAATAAAATAAAAATTAAAATAAAATAAAATAAAAATAAAAATAAAAATAAAAATAAATTTATATAAATATAATTAAATAAACATAAAGTCATATTGAATTATTAAAATAATAATTTATATATTTATATATATATAAATTAATATTTAATGAGAAAAAAAAAAAAAAATTGAAATTAGAAATACTTTTTTATATTGTTTATTGAACAAGTAAAAATAAATATATGGGAATGAGTATATTCACATTTTTTTTTTTTTTTTTTCAATTATTAAAGTTTTAAAAATATTTATCATAAAATATTTACTTTATTTAAATATTTTTTTTCTGATTTCACTTCAGAAATTAGTTTATTAATTCCTTTTCGTTCCTGATCTTTTAATGACTTTCCAACATATATATAATTTTTATTAATACTTTTATTTATTTCTTGAAAACCTTTAATTAAAAATTCTGCATTTTTTATTAAATTATGTATAATCTTAATGTTCTTGTCTTCACTACTATCTGATGTATCATTCATATTTAGTTATTATAAATATAAATTACAAAGAATGTAAAAAAAAATAAATTCTTAATAAATTTTATATTTTTTTTTTAATATATAATATTATGAATTTATTATATTAAGACTTATAATAATTATAATTAAATTATTATAAAATAAATAGTAAATAAATATTAAATAAATAAATAAATATTAAATATTATCGAAGATGTTCTTTATGTTAATACGCCACATCATATTTTATTAACTTTATTTTAATAGAGTTATTTAATCTAAATAATTTTTTTTTTTTTAAACAATTTAATCATTTATTTTTTTCTATTTATTTATTAAACCTATATATATATATATATTTTTTTTTTAATAATTAATAAAATTCATTGATTTTCTAATGCATAAAAAAAAATATTATATAAGATTATACTATATTATATATATGAAAAATAATTATAAATATCTTTTTTTTTATATTATAAAATTCAAATTAAAGTAATTAACGTATTAGTAGTGTTCTCGGAATCTTGAACATTTATAATTATAATGATAATTATTATAAATATGTTCAGTAATAAATATAATGATTATAAAAATAATGGATACAACTAATTTTAATTAGAATAAATAATAATTAAAAAAAATATATATATATAATAAATAAAAATTATAGAAATTATAGTAATAAAAACAATAATAAAGAATAATAAAAACATGTCAGTAAGTAATAATAAAGATTATAAAAATAATAATAAGAATAAGAATAATTTATATTAAAAATAATTAAAAAAAAAAAAAGAAAGAAAACATATGAAATAAATGAATTAATTCTACTATGCCGGTTTTTTTTTTTTTTTTTTTTTTTTTATTTTATTTGTTATATAAAATAAATTTTTAACTTTGATTTTTTGTTTATTTTTTTTAATATGAATAATTTAAAATTAAAGTATTTATTAAAGTTTAAGTTTTTGAAAAAATAAGGATTTAATCATATCAATAATTATATAAATATAAAAAAAAAAAATATTAAGATATAAAATTTTAAAATAAAAAAAAGATACATAAATACTTTAATTTCTTTTATTTTAAAAGAATTACTACTTAAAAAAAAAAAAAAAAAAAAAAAAAGAAGCAATTTTTTTTTTTTTTTTTTCGAGATAGTTTGTTTTTTTAAATTTATGTTTTAAACATCTAAAAAAAAAAGGAAATAAATTTTTATCCAATTATCATATTAATTTTACCTATACCCATATTTCCTATAAATTATATATTAAATAGCCGAGGAAAATCTATTAAAAATTTAATTATGTATATAATATAATTTTCAATTTACTGTTGATTTATATACATATATATATATTGAAATCTAAAAAAAAGAACACGAGAAACAAAAAGAAAAAAAAAAAAAAAAAAAAGCAAGATAAAATAAAAGCTAAAAAATAAAAAATAAAAATAAAATAAAATAAAATGGAAGTAGCCAATTTTGTTTTACCGGCGATTCATCCCCCGAATAGTAGTAACAATAATACCGAAGATGTCCGAAGAAATTCAGTAAATGCTAATTCCATGAATCAACGGAGCCTACTTAAACTACCTAATACTATTTTAGGAAAAGTTCTAGTGAATAAAAATACTAAATTCATTAGCAATGAAAGAAAAGATGCCCTTAAAAATATCATAGATACATTAATAGGAAATGATAACTTCAGCAATCGAATGCGAGCCATGGATGTTCAACGAATTATAAGTATTGTGGATGAAATGGAGAAAAAAATACTTATTTTAAATATGATTCCAAAGCAACTAGATGTTGTTTTTAAAATTGATGTTGGATCAAAAGTATATGATATTATAAGGGTAATTATTAATACCATAATAAATATAAAATTAAAATAATATATTGAAATTATTAATTGTAATAATTATACTTTTATTAAATATTAATATAAATATAATAAATACCTATTGATTTTTTTTTATTTTATTATATATTAATTAATTAATTATATATATGATTTTTTTTTTTTTATTTTAAAAAAAAAAGACCTATAAAGATATCGAAAAAGAATTAATAGCTCGTCAAGAACATTGTGAAAAAGCAAAAATAAATGTTAATGAAGATGTAAATATATTTAATTATGTCCTATACAGTTAAAAAAAAAATTATTCTGAATTATATTGAAATAGGACTAAATTTATATATATATAATTTCCTATTATATATATATATATATATATTATTATTATTATTATTATTATTATTATTATTATTATTAATTTTTATTGTATATAATATTTATTTATTTATATATATATATATATATTTTTTTTTAAAGAAAAATTATGTTGAATTGGAACACCAATATAAATCTATAATAAGACGAATTTATCGTTTATTTTTGCAAGATAAGGACTTATATAATCGACTCTATCAATCCTATACAAGAAGAATGAATAAATTAGAAGAAAAGGAGAAAGAAGAAGATAACCTTTTTTCAAGCGATAGTCGTCGTCTTGAATCCGAAAAAGCATATAAAAAATTTGAATTTTATATAAAAAAAAATAAAATATTTTTTGAAGAGCGTTTAATGGAATCAGTAGAAGAAGAACAGTTACTCAAAGAAAAAATTGAAATTATGGTATCAAAAGAAGAACAGGTAAATTATTAATAGTAATAATAATACTATTAATAATTAATAATAATAATAATAATAATTAATATTTAATACTAATAATACTAATAATACTAATAATACTAATAATACTAATAACACTAATAATAATAATTAGATTAATAAACAAATCAGTGTGGTTCAGAATGCTTTAAATGAAATTAATTTGAAACGTTTTCATGATAATAAATTAAAGGAAGAAATTATTGTAAAATTAACAAATAATCTTGAATCTATACGAACCAATTCTGCAAAAGCCAAGAAAAAAATATTAGATTCATCAAATAAAAAAAATGAGGGAACAAAAATGACCTACAAACAAAAGGTTTATTTTATTTTTTATATTTTAAAAAAAAAAAAAAAAAATTTTTTTTTATCTTTTTCTTTTCTTATATTTATATGTTATTTTATTTTATTTTATTTTTTTAATAATCAATCATATGAGTTTTCTATTTTAATAACCTTAATAATTTTTAAAGAATAAAACTTTAAAAAATAAAATAACATAATATATATATATATATAAATTATTATTATTAATATTAGTATTTTACTTTATTTCATTTGTTAATATCTTTTTTTTTTTTTAAAAAAAATTTTTCAATATGTATATAATATATATAATATATTATCATTTTTACTCAACTGAATATAAAATTAAAATAGAATGATTCATTAAAAGCTGAAATTGAATTGCTGGAACAACAGTATAATGAAATGCTACAAAAAAATACAGAAGAGGAATTATTTTTAAGGAAAAAAACATATAAAGTTGAAAGTGAAGTGGAAAATTGGATTCATAAATACGATCAGGAAGTTGGTGAACGTCAAAATGAATTAGAAGATTTAATGGTAAATCGTTTACAGATTTATTAATTGAAATAATTAAAATCTAATAAAAAAAAATACTTATTCCTTAATATATATATATATTAAAATATTTTATTACTTATATACATTATATTAACTTTTCTAAATACTATTATTATTTAAAAAAATTATTATTATTATTATTATTATTATTATTATTTTTTATCATTATTTTATTATTATTTTATTATTATTTATATATATTAAATATTATTAGAAACGATTTGATGAAGGTCATAAAACATTGTCTATTCAAAAAGATAGATATGAAGAAGTATCGGAAGAATTTGAAAAAATAATGATAAGAACTGAGGAAGAAAAAAAAGAGAAAGAGGTATTGTCATAAAATGATTAATAAAAATGAAATAAATAAATATAATATATTATTATTATTATTATTATTATTATTATTATTATTATTATTATTATTATTATTATTATTAATAGTAGTAGTAGTAGTAGTAGTAGTAGTAGTAGTAGTAGTAGTAGTAGTAGTAGTAGTAGTAGTAGTAGTAATAGTATAAAAAAATAATAAATAAATTTGAACTTTTTAAAAGAAAAAAATTTATCATAGATATAAATTATAAATTACTAATTAATAATTATAATATTTCTATTATTGTTTTATTATAATTTTTTAACATACTATTATTTAATATTAAATAATAAATTAGCGATTAGAAAGAATTGAATTTTTAACAAGGAATAACAATGCCCGTAGAATTCAGAAAGTCTGGAGAATATTTTTCACATCTCGTGGTTCATTCAAAGGGGTAAATAATGAGAAAGAGAAAGAGAGAGATATTGATCATTATTGATTTCTTTATATCCTATTAATTATTATTTATATTAATAATGTTAATATAATTTTCTTTTTTTTTTTTTTTTTTTATCTAAAAATTATAAAAATTAAATTAGACAAATAAAAAGTCAAAGAAAGAAAAAGAGAAAAAAAAGAAGTCAGGAAAATCAAAGTCTGGTGATAAAAAGAAAAAGAAATAAAATTTTAAAATGAATTTTATCTTTTCTTTTAAAAAAATTTTTTTTTATTTTCTGTTTCTTATATATATATATATATAAGAAAAAGAAGGAATAATTATAAAATATATAAATGTATATAAAAAAAAAAAAAAAAAAAAAAAAAAGATATTACTTAAGATAAAGTATTGTTTAATTATTAAAATAATTAAATAATAATATAGATTAGTTTAATTTACAATATAAAGAATAATTATAGATATTTATTTTTATTAATTTTTTTTTTCTTTCTTTATTTTTACTTTGTTATTATAAAATTTTCTTTATTATTATAAATTTTTACTGTCTTAACACTATTACCCAAGAAAATATAATTTTTTTTTTATAACCAAAAATATAAATAATAGATATTACAAATAAATTTGATTTTTTTTTTTTTACTATTATATTAATTATAATAATATATTTAAAATAAGAATAGAATAAAATAAAACAAACTATTAAGAAAATATATTAGTAATAGTTATTGGATTAATATAAAAGTAAGAAACTAAGTTTTTTTTTTTTTTCAATACATATTAGATGAATAATTAATTACTCTAAATAAATGTTAAATATTTAGATTATATAAATAAATAAACAAATTAAATTATATAAATATATAAATATATTAATAAAAAAAAAGTTATTACTGTTTATTATTTCTTTTTGTTTTTTATAATTATTATTTATACAATTATCATAAATTAAAATTTTAGTATTTTTATTTCATATTTGATATTTAATAATTAATATTAAATAATTAATATTTAATTATTTATTATTTAATTATTTTATTATTATATATTATTCATAAATTATAGACATTTTATAATTAATTATTAAAAAATATTTATTATTTAATTATTATTTATTATTTTATTAATTATTTATACGATATTCATAATTCATTATTATAAGCATCTTTATTAATATTTTTTATTTGAGAAAGAAATATAGACATTATATTTATAATTATTAATAATGATAATAATGTTTAATAATAAAATAATAAAAAAAAAATAAAGAATAACTGAGATTAATATATAATTTATGAATTATGAATAATAAAACGTCATAAATAATTAAATAATAATAAGTAATAATAAAAAGAGTATTTATTATTAATAATAAATAATTGAATAATAAATAATGAATAATAAATAATAAATAATAAAAAGAGTATTTATTAATAAATAATAAATAATAAATAATTAAATAATAAATAATAAATAATAATAAATAATAAGAAGAGTATTTATTAATAAATAATAAATAATAACTAATAAATAATAAATAATAAATAATAAATAATAAATAAGAGTATTTATTAATAAATAATAAATAAGAGTATTTATTAATAAATAATAAATAATAGATAATGTTAGAATATGTGAAATGTATGAAAAATAAGCTTCAAATGTATTGAAACATATTGTAATATAAATAATGTATAAGCCACAATGTATTAATATAAAAGCATTTAATTTAGAATAATTAAGTGCTAGTAACTCTTTATCATAAAATATATTAATAAAATTGACATAATTATAAACCATAAATTCATAACTCTTAACAGATTAAGAGTCTCATCTGACTCTTAAAAAGATTCATAGCAAAAGGATCTTTTGCCGGAAACAATATTATGTCAAAAAAAAAAAAAAAAAAAAAAAAAGAATAATTGTATTTTAAATTATGATAAAGGTTGCTCATTATGTCAATTTTTAAGATGACTAATAAAACTGATAACTGATCAAAATGATCAAGACAGAAAAATTGAAGAAACGCGTAAAATATAAAACTGTTGATAAAAGAAGTTATTTCAGGATAACTTTTGGCTATTAGTAATATCATTACATGAAGGAATCTACTATGCGATGGACTATTTCCACCCCATGAATATATAAATCATATTATTTAAAGTATAGTTATTTTAACGCGTATTTATAAATATTAAACGCGTATATATAAATATAAACTACAATAATGGAGGAGTCTATATGTCAGAGACCTCATATAAAATAATTAATATATAATATCCCAAATATTTAAGGGAAACATAATAGAATGGTAATTCCTAGGGTACATTCTAACAATAATAATATTATTAAACCTAGCGTGAAATAGGTTTAAATAAAAAATATTATTTAATATAATCATAATACAAACCTTCGTGATGAAAGGTATAATAAAATAATAAATATAACCATGAGTTATATAAAAATGGATGTTGTTTATCCATCTATAAACTATACTTATTTATTACAGAGTATTTAAAATTATTAAAATTTTATAATTAATACTTTAATGATGAGAAAATTCAAATATATAAAATCCTTTTTAGAAATTTGTATTTTAGGGGAAAGAAGGAAAAATAAAATACAAATTATAAAAATATAAAAGAAAATAAAAATATTAAAGAAAAGTCACTTAACTGATTCTTTGAGCTAATTATTTGAGAATAATATTTATCTTGAAATGAATAAAATAGCCTAATAGCGAAAATTAACAAAAATTAACCTTTAAGAAAGAATTAACTGAAATAGTGAATATTAATCAATTATGAAACAATTTATATTATTACTAATAAGTTTAAATGACTAAAATAATATAATTAATTATAAATATAATCAATTTTAATACCTCAAGATTATGTTTTATCAAGTACACCAATATATAATTAACAATTTATTTTAATAGTTATCGCTAAAACTACAAAGCGAAAATATAAAAAAGTTAGCGCTAATCTATAAAGCGGATTATAATTATTAGTGATATAAAACCCAATATATAAGAGGTATTCACACAAATTGAGATGGTATAATATCACCCTTCAAGAGAAAGGTTTCCATCATATATAAATGGTATATTTAAACCATATAATTATTTTATATTAAAGATGACATAGATTCATCTAATATTTATTAAAGGTGTAAAAATATTAAATATTTAGTTTTAGGGGGAAATTATTAGATTATAAATATATTTAAGAAATTATTTTAGCAATATTTAAATTAAATTAAATAATTAATATAACATAAAAAATATTTTATTCATGTAAAATTAGAGGTTAATTTAGGATAGAAATATATATAACAGTTTAATAATATCAAGTTAATAGTGTAAAATAGGATTATTTTATATACACATATTCACCAGTAAACCAATTTATTCATTATTGAATAACTAGGTTTAAGGGGGAATGTTAGAATATGTGAAATGTATGAAAAATAAGCTTCAAATGTATTGAAACATATTGTAATATAAATAATGTATAAGCCACAATGTATTAATATAAAAGCATTTAATTTAGAATAATTAAGTGCTAGTAACTCTTTATCATAAAATATATTAATAAAATTGACATAATTATAAACCATAAATTCATAACTCTTAACAGATAATAAATAATAAATAATGAATAATGAATAAATAATAATTAATAATTAATAAATAATTAAATAATAAATAATTATGTTAATATTATTGAATTTGAACTAAGCCAATATATAATAATTTATATAAAATAATAAAATATAAATAAAATATATAATTTATAAAAAATAATAAAATATAGTTTATATAAATAATAAATAAAAATTTTATTATTAAAAGATTTAAACTATCATAAAAAATTTTTTGAAAAAAAAATAAAAAAATTGTTTCTGTTAATTATTGGTTTAAATTTAATTAATCTAATTAATTTCCTTTTTTAAACAAGATAAAAATTAAGAAGACACAAAGAAAAGAGTAAAACAAAAAATAATAAAAAAAAAAAAATATTTTAAAATTAGATTAATTAAAAATTTTAATATGGATAAAATAAATAAATAACTATAAATAAATAAATAAATAATTATAAATAAATAAATAAATAAATAATTATAAATAAAATACTATAACTGTTGGTATAAGTTATAAAAGAAATACAGGATTTTACTATTTCAACCATACCTATCGGCTTAATTATCATAGATTTTATTTTAGAATGATCTATTTAGTAATTATTTGCTTTTTATAACATTTTATTATTTTTATTTTTTTTTATGATAAATTATATTCTCTTGATATGGATATGATATAGTATCATTTCAATTAAGAAACCATAATTTTCATAAAAATTATATTTTTTTATTATTATTTTATTTATTTATTATTAAATGATTATTATTATTTTTTTTAAATGTAGTATGACATATAGTTGAAAGACCATTCTAATATCTAAATATACTTATCATAATTATTAATTAATAATTATTAATAATACCTTTAAATAAAATAATGATGAAAATAATAAAAATGACAATGATGTAATCATGTTTATTTAATATCTATATTATTCCTAATTATTATTTATTTAATTTTCATTGATATTTATAGTATTATTATAATTATTAATATCTAATAATTATAATAGATATATTACATATATAATATATGTTAAGTACCTTTATAATAAATATAATATATTGAAGTTATATTTGATATTTAGTATAAACTATATGTTTAACAAATTTATGTTCAAAATTTAAAAGTATTTAATTGATTCAAAAATATAAACTTATTCAGGTTCAAAGAATTCATGATATAAATATGTTATAAATATAAGGAATTCAATGTTCAATTATTTTCTTTATGCAATTTCTTATTCTACAATGCAATTTTCAATTTTCATACAGATATTCATATTTATGCATTTATTAGTATTATTAATAAGAGAAAAAGTATTATTACTCACTTGAATTAAAAGGAACATCTATTATTAATAGAATATTACTAATAATTCTTGTTAGAATATTTATTTTTAGAAGATTTTTATTTTTCTTTTTACCCATTTATGAATTTTAATTTTTAATTATGGTTAATATCTGCCATGCTTTTGGTAAAACATCGTGGCATAAAAATTTTTAAAAAAATTTTTTTTTTTAATTTTAATTAATTTCTTTTGTATAATAAAATAATAATTATTAATTTATTTATTTATTTATTTATTCATACATTCATTTATATAAATTATTTATATCTATTATTTATATTTATATTTATTTATGCATTTATTTTTACAGTCATTTATTTATTTATATATTTTTTAATATTTAAATAAAAAAGAATTAAATAGAAAATGTTTAATAAATTAATATATATACAGTATAATGAAATTTATGTTAAGAATTAAAACAAATACTTTTACTATGCAATATTCTATTGAGTATATTCTAATATACGAATAGAATAAAAATAAATTAAAAATTATATTGAACAAATGATTGAATTTTATTGGATAACAAAGAAGTGACAGTGAAATATTTTAAAAATCTTTAAAAAAAAAGAAAATTATTATAAAAATCAAATTTTAAAATATTTATAAAATACTATTCTGAGAGATGAAAATTTGATTATTGAAAGAAAAGAATATATTAATTATTTAAGAAATGCAGATATGAAAGGTAATGAATTAAAAAAAAATAAATATAAAAATTTAAAATATAGAAATATTAAAATTTAAAATAAAGAAATATAAAAGTATATTAGAAAATTAACATAAAATAGGAAGATTTTAAATATAAAATAAAGAAATGTATGGAAATTTATAAAATTATATAAATTATGATTAAAAAACAGTAAAATTAAATCTTATATATTATTATATATTATTATATATTATTATATATTATATTGAATATAATATAATTTAATATATAAATAAATGAAAATAGACACGATATTCTGAATCTGGTAATAATTAAAATACATCACATTTTAAGTATATATTTACAATATATTAATATGTATTAAATATAAATATATTATATTATTATTATCATATTTAATTAAAATAGGTTGTACAATATTAGAATAGATTTTATTTGAATTTAATTTATTTTTTAAAACTAATTAATTAATATATTGGATTTTTATTGCATAGTATATTAAATTATACTATATTTAATATTAAATATATATAATCAATATTAAATTATTATGTTATAATATATTTCTCAATACTAATATAAAGTAAATAGAACTCTATAATTAATAAATGAATAATAAATAATAAATAATAAATAATAAATAATAAATAATAAATAATAAATAATAAATAATAAATAATAAATAATAAATAATAAATAATAAATAATAAATAATAAATAATAAATAATAAATAATAAATAATAAATAATAAATAATTAATAATTAAATAATTATATAAATAATAAATAATAAATTAATAAATAATAAAAAAGAGTATTTATTAATAAATAATAAAAAATAAACAGCATTTTATTTATATTTTAAGCAATATTATTAAGCTATCCTGGTTCATTTTAACATAAAGGTATAATATTGAAATATAAAGAAAAAAATTTTTTTTAAACTCATAACATGATTTCTGTATAGAATTCTTTGAAAGGCTTTTCACTCACAGCCGTTTTGTTAGATTTATTATTAAATATGCTTTTTTTTTTGTAACATATATATAATAATATAATATAATATAATTATTATAAATCAATAAAAAAAAATATGAAACATGACCTTTTATAAACTGTTTTACTAAAATTTTTTTTTTTAATTTATTAAAAAATAAAGTATTAAATTAATAATAACAATATTGCTTTATTCTGCATCATTAATAAAATATAAAAGTTTATCATTCTCAATTAAATAATTAATATTATTTATTCTTCTTCAAAAATCTTTAGAGTAATTAATATTAAATACTAGTAATTATAATAATAAATAATAATAAATAATAAATAATAAATAATAAATAATAAATAATAAATAATAAATAATAAATAATAACTAATAAATAATAAATAATTGAATAATAAATAATAAATAATAAATAATAAATAATAAATAATAAATAATTGAATAATAAATAATAAATAATAAATACTAAATACTAAATAATAAATAATAAATAATAAATAATAAATAATAAATAATAAATAATAAATAATAAATAATTGAATGATAAATAATAAATAATAAATAATAAATAATAAATAATAAATAATAAATAATAAATAATAAATAATAAATAATTGAATGATAAATAATAAATAATAAAAAGAGTATTTATTAATAAATAATAAATAATTGAATGATAAATAATAAATATTTTTTTATATGTTAAATTTAATATTTTAAATTAATATATATTACAATGTATTAATATAATATATTAATTTAATATAATGTATTGGTTTTATTGAAGGAAGTGAGTGTGAAAATAAAATCTTATTTTATAGTATTTTTAAATTATTTTTTTTAATAATGTTTTGGCTTCATTAAAATATGGTGTATAATAAATATAAGTAAATATATATATTAAATAATAAATAAATTATTAATTAATAATAAATGTATATATCTATAATTAATAAATAAATAGCATTAGAAACATGTTATTTTTTCAAATTTTAATTATTAATTTTTTTTAATTTTTTTTTAATTTTTTATTTTTTTTATTTTTTTTAATTTATTATTATTTTCTTCTTTTTCTTCTTTTCTTCTTTTTTTTTTTTTTTTTTTTTTTTTTTTTTTTTTTTTTTTTTTATAATATAATAAGAATAATAATTATTAAAAAGAAATCCTCATAAAAAAGTAAAGAAGAATTTTTTTTTTTTCTTTCTTTCAAAAGATTGTGAAATTAAAAAAAAAATTTTTTTATACGTTAATCTTCAACTTCTTTCACAAAATAAAATAAAGTAATAAATATATATTAAAAATAATAAAGAAGAAAAATTAGATTATTTGTTATTTCAATTATAAAATATACTTTTAAAAAAGATTTAATTTAGATAATATTTTATCAATATTAGATAATATTTTATCAATATTAAATATAATAAAAATAATTTTAAAATTTTATAAATATAAATGAACAAAGATAATAAATATAAATTTTTATTTTTATTTATAATATAATATTATAAATATATTTACATAAAATCAAATTTTTAAAAATAGTTTTATTATTATTATTATTATTATTATTATTATTTTATTTCTCTATTTTAATCAAAACATTATAATTAATATTAAATATAAATATTCTACTAACTTTTTTTTTTATAAATAATTTTTTTATTTCTAGTACATAAAAACTCAAAAAGTTCATTTACATTATATATATATCTATTAAAAGTTTATATATAAGTTTTTATATACTTTATTGATATATGTATAAGAACAAGGAGATTGAAGTAATTCCTTTAAAATTAACAATTTAACAATAAAAAAATATAATCCCACTTTACCGAACTATATACATAGAACAAAAAAATTTAACTAAACATAATAGCTAAACCCAAATCGAAATTATCAAAAATAAATTAAAATATTAAAAAAAAAAAAAACGCAATAAACAAGATATTTATTAATAATTTTTCTATTTTTTGAAGATATATTAACAAATTTTTTTATTTTATTCACTTTTTATTATTATAATTCTTTTTTTTTTTATTATTAATATTAATATAGTAGTAAAAAGTGAATAAATAAAAATTTTAATAAAGAGTATTACATATTTCAAGTTTTATTTAAAAAGTATAATAATAATAAAAAAATAGTTCAGTTTTATACGTTTAATATATTTATTAAAAATTATTTATAAGTAAACGAATTTCAATATATATATATTAACAAAATTGTATTATTTATAAAACACGTAACAAAGAAGAGTAAATTTAGTAAAGTCAATAATTTAAATATAAAATAATCAAATAAACATAATTCGTTTAAAAAATAAGAATAAAATAATTTCAAAATAATTTATAAACCAACTAAATAAATTTTTTTTTAGATCATAGAACAAATAAAATCTAAAATTTTATTTTATGAAATATTCGCTTAGAGATTGTAATATCTTAAATATACCTTAATTTTAACAGAATATAGGTAATTAATAATAATAGAGTTTATAATATATATAAATTATTATTAGTTATATTTTTTTTAAAATATATATATAAAGCTCAAACTAACAATATTTTAAATATTATTTATTATAGAAAAGTAATTTTTTTTTTTATCCAATAAAACAATAAAAATAAATTATTTAATTAAAAATTATAACAAAATATACTAACAAAAAAAAAAAAAAAAAAAAAAAAAAAATCAAGATAAAACTAATAAAAATAAAATATTTAATAGAACGTAAAGAAAAAAAAATAAAAAATAAAAAATAAAACCAAATTAAGAAGTATAATAGAGTTATTTCAAACAAAACAGTAATAAATAAAATAATAGAACGAAAAAAAAAGAAAAAAAAAATAACAATTTAAAGGTTAAAATTTGTTGAATAATTTTTTCATAAAATATAATAAAATAAAAAAAGAAAAAAAAAAATGGCAAGTCTTTCAGTTCTTTATAGACGTTTTAAGAAACTCGTCTTCTTTTTGATTATCTTTTATTTAGTACGTTCATATTATTTACGTAAAAAGAGAGGTGATTCCGGTGATAAAAGAATTGAAGGTGCTCCGGAAAGAAAAAGAATTACTGATGGTAGAGAACAAAGATCAGAAACAAAATCAAAATTATCAGAAGAAGATGAATCTGATGATGAATCTGAAAATGAAGAAGAAGAAAGAAAGGTAAAGGTAAAAGAAAATAATGAAAAAGTTGCAGTATCATTAGAAGCAACTGAAACAGCTGTTGAAGAAGAATCTAAAAAAGATGAAAAGATAGAACAAGATATTTCATTTTCAATGACTGAAAATATTAAAGGTCCAAAGGATACCAATTTCGTTGATATTGAGAAAACAGAAATTGTTAATGAAATAATAAAAGATAGTGAAATTGAAGCTAAAAGTCGTGAAGTTCCATTAGTTAATAATATTGAAGTTATTCCAACTATAGCCGATGAGATTAAATTCCAGTTGCCAGAACAAGATCAAAAGATAGTGGAGGAGGTTACTGAAGAAGTACCAATTGTATTAGAATTAAATGAAAATACAGTAGATTCTGAAGTTAAGAGTCAACAACTACAAGAATCATTAGTTAATATGGTTGAAGATGCTATTGAAGAACCAGAAAAATTAGCTGCCATTGTTGAGGATATTATTATTCCAGCTAAAGAAGTTAATAAAGTCATTGAAAATCCAGAAAAAGTTGAAATTATTGTTGATGACTCTACTGCATCATTAGAAGAAACTAGTGTAGTTGTTGGTGAGATTTCAGAAGAATTAATTGAACCACCAGTGGAAGAAGTCATTGAAGAAGTAGTTGAAGAAGTGGTTGAACCTCAATCAAACGTAGCTGAAGAAATTGCTAAACCTATCGTTGAAGAAATTGTAAAAGCTGCCTTGGAAACTATAACTGAACCAACTGCAGCAGTTGCTTCTGAAGAAGTAATTGAAGAAGCCAAAATGGTTGAACCAGAAGTTGTTGAAACAATTACAGAATCCGCCAAGTCAGAAGTTAATGTCTTACCAGCTGAAGAAATTGTTTCAGAACCAAAGGAAGAAGAGAAAGAAAAATCTTCTACTGATCAAAAACCACAAAATATTGAGTTGTTAATAAGTGAAATTGAAAAGGTAGTTAATGAATCGGAATCTGAAAATTCTTTCATAGAAGACAAGGAAATGGAAGAAGAAATTGTTAAACCAAAACCGGTTAATGCTGCTGATATCGTTGGTCATGAAGAAA
>JACVTC010000010.1:1315000-1357500 GCA_016946835.1 Neocallimastix lanati (nom. inval.) | reverse complement strand
ATAAATATTAATAAAACAATATAAAGTTATAATGATTGCAGAAATATTAATTATAAAAACTTCTTTTAAGTACTTTTTAAAATGAAAATAAAAATAAAAAAATTATTAATTAAATTTATTTAAATTAAATAATTATATATTAAAATTAAATATTAACATTATATGTAATGATATTATTTAATAATATATTACTATTTATTTATTTATTATTTATTATTTATTATTATTTATTAATAAATACTCTTTTTATTATTTATTATTTATTATTTATTATTTATTATTATTTATTTATTATTTATTTTATTTATTTATTTATTATTTATTATTTATTTATTTATTTATTATTTATTATTTATTTATTATCTATTATTATTAATTATACTAATGTTTTTATTTAAAATATACTTTATTTATTTTAATGTTTTTTCATTGTTTAATGAAAAAACATTCTTATTAAACGAATGTGAAGCATTTCGACATAATTTATGTATAATCATCATAAATATTTGTACAATGTGTATAATATATGTAATACGCCACTATTTTCAACGTATATTTTTTTTAATTTATTGTATTTTAGCATTAAAAAAAAAAAATAAAAACAAAAAAAAAGAATAAATAAAAGAATAAATAAGGTTTCTGTTAAGAATTTTATTTTATTTTTATTTTTTTTTAATTTTTTTTATTATTATATTTTATTATTAAATATTTTAATAATAAAACCTTTCCATTTTATTTTATTTAAATAAAATAAATAAAATTATATATTTTATTATTAAATTAATTAAATAATAGAATAAAATTTATTATAATATTAAATATTTATTATTAATAAAATTTAAATATTGATATTGATATTAATAAAATATTTTGATATTGATATTAATAAAATATTTTGATATTGATATTAATAAAATATATTGATATTGATATTAATAAAATATTTTGATATTGATATTAATAAAATATATTGATATTGATATTAATAAAATATTTTGATATTGATATTAATAAAATATATTGATATTGATATTAATAAAATATATTGATATTGATATAAATATAATTTAAACTATATATATTCTAGTTAATTATTATTTATAAATTTAGAGTGTGTTTAATTCTATTAAACATTTATACCATAAATCAATGATATCATTTTTATCACATTTTTTATCAATCAATTCGGATTCCTTTTTTTTTTTTTTGTATTTTTTAATGAAATCATTGATTTCATCAGTTTTTGTTAATATTCTTTTTTTTTTCCCAAACTCCTTCAATTTTCCTTTTGTAATTATTGTAAGATAAAGATTTTCATTTTAAATAATAAATCAATTCATATAAAGAAGGTTTTTTGTAAAACAATTTTTTAAGTAATTGTTAAAAGATTCTGAAGCATTATTTGTTATGTGGTTTATATCGTTATAATAATTCCAATATTGAATATCATATTTATACAAATAAGTCTTATTAAAATATTCCAAAAAATTTAAAAAATTGAAATAATTATATATTTGACATATAATTTTAATATAATTATAAATATCAAATATATATTCAGGATTTATAAAAGGAAAATTTGTAATAGCTTTATATAACAAATAAATTTTATGATTATTTTCAACTTCATTATAACATAATTTATTTTTTTGAACTTCTAACGATCTTTTATAATGCCATACACAATATTTAATAGTAATATTATGAAATATTTTAATGGAAGCATTGGATATACTTTTTTCAAAATCACAACGCAAAATTTTTGGTGTAACTATAATATTATTATTATATTTACTTTCATTCCTTTTTAATTCTTCAAATAACAATTCATAGGTTGCTTGTTCTTTATTATTTAATATAGATAGTGATGTAGTATAAAAACTAGTTATTTCTGGAGCAAATACTCTTGTTGTAAATACTTGATAACCAAATATTGGTACAATATAAAATGTACCATCAGCAAATATATTTTCGTTGTATTTAATAAACAATTCTGTTTGGAATGAGGAATGATGATCGAAAAATTATAATATTAGAATTTTTGTATATCATAAAATTTTCATCTCTTTCGTTTATATAATATTCAGATTTTTCTGGAATTTCATTAAATTTTAATATATCAGGAGGTAGTTGTTTTTTTATATATCTTGATATTTGGGATTTAATTGAATTATATTCAGGGCATATCAATCTAATTTCTTCAGATATTTCATTATATATATGTTTTGGATTTATATCAAATGGGATTGAGGTTTTTCTAATTTCATTTTTCATTTTATGTTTTACTATTGATATAGATACATCATATTCTTTTCCTGGATGAGTATGTTTGTTTTCATATTTTTTTACTTTATTATTATCATTTAGAATAATGTAAGATTTACATTTTTTAACTGTTTTATATTTAGTACATTTAGTTTTTTTTCTTTATTAGTTTCACTTATTTCTAATTGATCATCCATATTTATTATAAATATTTTAAATTAAAAGTTTTATTTTTTATTTTTTAATTTTTTTTGTTTTAATCTATGTTTTTTTATCTTATATTTTATTTTATTCTTTTTTTTTTTTTTTTTTTTTTTTTTTTTTTTTTATTTTATATTTTACTTTATTATTTATTTTTTTTATCTTATATTTTATTTTATTCTTTTTTTTTTTTTTTATGTTTTATATTTTACTTTATTAGTTTTTTTTTTATTTTTTATTTTACTTTATTCTTTTTTTATATTTTATATTTTACTTTATTATTTATTTTTTTATATTTTTTATTTTACTTTATTATTTTTTTTATTTTTTATTTATTTTTTATTTATTTTTTATTTTATTACTTTATTATTTATTTATTTATTTTTTTTTATATTTTTTATTTTATTACTTTATTATATATATATAATATTTTTTTTTTACTGTAAATATTATTAAAATTAAAAAAAAAAAATAAAAATAAAAATAAATTTAACCCTATTCCTATTCATTTATTTTTACAAGCCACATTGTAAAACATGAATAAATGATCAAACATAAATTATGTCGAAATGCAATACTCCCGTTTAATAATTCATAAATGTTAGCTCATTTTATAATTAATCATGTGATTATTCATTTGTTACACAATAAAATTTCATTATACATTTATGTAGGCTACATTAATTTATAATATTTAATTATAAATAGTTGTATTTAATTAATTCATTTACTTATATAATAACACTTCCCCCTTAAATTAGTTTTCTATTAAAAGAAAACTTTATTTGAGAATTCCTTAATTTTTGGTCCATTAACAGATTTAGTTAAAACGTCAGTTAACGTATTCTTTGTTTTGATATAATTTAATTTAATAAAATTATAAATAAATTTAAAAAATCAAAATCAGGACCGATAGACTTTTGCAGTCAACAAAGCTGCAAGGGATTCAGAAAAATCCAACAGTTTCCGATATTATGAAATATTTAAATAATGCAAAAGATTATAAATTATGCTATAATAGAACAGGAAAAATCTTAGTATATTCAGATTCTGACTTTTCGCGCGACATTAAGGACAGGAAATCTACATCAGGATATATTATTCATATGGGAAATAACCCAATTTGCTGGATATCTATCAATGGTCCAATTGGTTAAACCGGTATTTTTAATAGCTACTTTGGATTCAATGTTACAGATTGTCTAGATTTTAAATTGGATTATTCATATTATTCATTTTTCATTTTCTATTTTTAGTTTTTGTGCCTTAGGGTTTGCCTTTTAAGTTTTGCTACTCCACTTTTAGATTCATCTATACATTTGTTATGGTCTATTAAAGCATTCTTTCCTAAAACTTTGTCAAGTTTTCCCGCTTTCTTCTCTATCTACAGCAGCCTGAGCATAGCTGACTTCTCCAAACTTTTTTATTATTAAATTTTTGGATTTGCTGTTATATCTATTTTCACTAGGGCATTCTCTTGTTAAATCCCCTATTTCCTCACAGTTGAAACATTTGGTATTACTTCTCTCTTTCTTATTTGTATATTTGATTTCACTATTTTTCTTTGACCTTCCTTTATTCGATTCAACTGACATGTTTACATTCCCTATTCCCCTTTCTTTTTTCATAATTATATCAAATTGTAATTTTTTGATTGTGGGAATGACTTCTGATAAATGGTTCAAGCATTCTTCAAAGTTTCCCCTATAGATTATCATAATGGATGTGGTAGCATTTTATATAAATAACTGAATTTTTCTTGATCAATGAAGCTTTCTCCTAATTCTTCTAGTTCATCGAAAGTTTCATTTAAATTTGTTATGAATATGACAAAGTCTTCATTTCTGACATATCTCATGGTGACTGAGGTTTCCATAAGTCTTCTTTTCTCACCATCTGATTCACTATAAGAGTCTCTTTATATTTTCCATCATTAATAGGAAGTATATTTTCCAAAGTTGATTTTTCTTTTCACCGTTTCTCTATCGATGATAAACTTCTTGTGTTTATAATCATCTATCATTTCTTCCGTTACTGATTTATCGTACATTCTTCTCTTGTCACCAGGAATTCTTGTATAATTTCCTGCATTTTCCATTGGTATTTTAAATAGGTAGTCATCTAAGTGGTGTATAGAAATGATATTTTTCATCTCGGGCCCAAATACTGTAGTTTTCTTTTCCTACTAGTTTAATACTTGTTTCAGTAGCATTATTGAATCTACTTGCTTTCCTATCCCTGAGATTAGCATATTTAATTGGGTAATTCCATAAATTATCACTTATTCTACTCCAAAGATTAAAGTTTTAGTATTTGAAATAATGGTATGATTAAAACATTCTATTTGACCATTATTTTCAGGACTATAGGAAGGTGAATATTCTTTACTTATACCATTTTCGCTTCAAAATTTTTTTAGCTCTAATACTGTCAAATTCTTTATCATGATCTGATTTAAAAATTTTAATATTGTTTTTGTTTTGATTATTTATGACGATATCTATTGACTCAGATTTTCTTTTTAATAGGAATATTCAACTTTTTCCACTATATTCGTCTATGAATACTAGGATAAATCAATAACTACTTATAGATTTGTTTTACAGGACCTATAATATCTGAGTGGATTATTTCTATGTAATGACGAAGCCGTCGATGCCAAATTATTTCTTTGGCACTTAGAAAATTTTTCATTGCTATTATATTATTGTTATTGCCTACGGGTTCGTTATTTTTATGATTATAATGACCAGTTAGTATAGCGGTAATATTTATTTCATTTTTTTTATTTGCCTGAAAAGTTGCTACTGTTTTGTAATTTTCATCCAAGAGGCTCATGATTACTTCATTATATATTTCTTCAATGATCACTTTTGTTCCCTTTCTGGCAAATTCTATGATATCCTAATGAATTTTTGGAGTAATTGAACGTATTATAATTAGGTGTACTCTTTTATTTTCTCGTTTTAGCTTTCTTAATGACCTCTATATTAGTTGAGTCATTATCATATAATTCTTAAACAACATCCTTTTCGATATTCTTCGAGATCTAGTTGTTCAACAACAGTTTTAATGGAATCATACTAGAATCGGTAATTAGATCCATTTAAGAATTTATTACTGTTTATAATATTTTCATTATTATTCAATGACATTTGTATATATATGTAGAGAGTCACTAAGACTCTTAATCTGTTAATTACTCTTAATTTTTTTTTAAAATATATTTTTTTCATTTATTTGTTTTCTTTATTTATTTATTTTTAAAGTTCATTGTTTTATAATTCATGAATGGAATGTGGTGCATTTCGCCAATTTTTATAATACAAATTTACAATACGCCATTTATTTTTAATGGCTGGTAAAATTTTTTGTTAAAGCCATAAAAAATTTTAATACAATTACATGTAAAAAAATTAAATGTATAAATAAATAAATAAATAAATAAATAAGAACATAATAATATTAAGTATATAAAATAAAATAAAATAAAATAAATAGTAGAATATGAATATAAAGTATAGATTGAATAAAATAAAATAAAATAAAATAAATAGTAGAATATGAATATAAAGTATAGATTGAATAAAATAAAATAAAATAAAATAAATAGTAGAATATGACTATAAAGTATAGATTGAATAAAATAAAATAAAATAAAATAAATAGTAGAATATGAATATAAAGTATAGATTGAATAAAATAAAATAAAATAAAATAAAATAAATAGTAGGATATGAATAAAGTACAGATTAAATAAAATAAAATAAAATAAAATAAAATAAAATAAATAGTAGGATATAAATAAAGTACAGATTAAATAAAATAAAATAAAATAAAATAAAATAAAATAAAATAAAATAAATAGTAGGATATAAATAAAGTACAGATTAAATAAAATAAAATAAAATAAAATAAAATAAAATAAAATAAAATAAAATAAAATAAAATAAAATAAAATAAAATAAAATAAAATAAAATAAAATAAAATAAAATAAAATAAAATAAAATAAAATAAAATAAAATAAATAGTAGAATATGAATATAAAGTATAGATTTAATAAAATAAAATAAAATAAAATAAAATAAAATAAAATAAAATAAAATAAAATAAAATAAAATAAATAGTAGAATATGAATATAAAGTATAGATTGAATAAAATAAAATAAAATAAAATAAAATAATTAGTAAAATATAAATATAAAGTACAGATTGAATAAAATAAAATAAATAGTTGAAATATGAATATAAAGTACAAATTGAATAAAATAAAATAAAATAAAATAAAATAAAACAAAATAAAATAAAAATAAATATAAAAATAAATATAAAAATAAATATAAAATAAAATAAAATAAAATAAAATAAAATAAAATAAAATAAAATAAATAGTAGAATATGAATATAAAGTACAGATTGAATAAAATAAAATAAAATAAAATAAAATAAATAGTAGAATATTAAAAATAAAGTACAGATTGAATAAAATAAAATAAAATAAAATAAATATCTAATATTATTTTTTATTAAAGAATATTAAAGATCAATGTTTTCGAAATGAAAATTTTTTACATTTTTATTATATACAATTAATGATGTAATTTAAAATATAAAATAATATTATTAATTGTTAATAATCTCATTAAATATAAATGTTTTTTTTTTTTTTTTTAATTTCTAACATATATAATTAAAAAAAAAACATCTTATTTTTAAAAATAAATTGTCTTTAATATTCTTAAATAAAAAATAATAATAAATATTTATTTAATCTTATATATTTGTACTTTTATATATTATAACATTCAATATTTATTTTATTTTATTTTATACACTTGTACTTATTACATTCTTTATTTCTTTATTTATTTTTTTTTTTACAAATAATTGAAAAACTAAATTTTAAAAATTAATATTAAGAATAATATTGAATAATTAATATAAAAATTTTAATTATATAATTAAAAAATATTTATAAGAATATAGAAATGGAAGAAAATCTAATTATTGATGTAAGTGAGTCTAACAAAGGAAAAGAGCAAATTATTATTAATAAAAAATATAAATTTAATTTTTCATATATAAGAAAAGATAATTCCAAATTTATAAATATACCGAATATAAAAAAAAAAATAAATAAATGTAAACCCTTTATTATTTTAAATGATAAGAAAGAAATCTTAAAATATGATTGTTCACATAATCATCCTGAAAAAGAATACGATGTATCTCTACATATAATGAAACATAAAATTAAAGATGGAATTAAAAAAAGTCCAATTCCTTTTGGTATAAAAATAAAACTCCTATATAATAAAATTTCTAAAGAAATGGGACTTATATGTCCAGAATATAATTCAATTAAAACCCAAATATCAAGAAATTTAAATAAAAAACTACCATCCAATGTAACAACATTTGCTGAAATTCCAAATGAATCTGAATATAATGATGATATATTTGTTGATGATACATTTTTTATTGCCCCTAAATTTAGTTATCAAATATTTATTACAGGAACTTATGTTAAAGAATTAGATAGTTTTTACACTACTTCTTTTGTAATATTAAAAAATAAAGAACAAGAAACATATAAAATATTATTTGAAAAATTAAAAAAAAAAATGCTAATACATGTAACAATTAATTTTTTGGTTCAATTATAATATCGAACCAAAAAATTTGCATTGTGATTTTGAAAGGGACATATCTAAAGCTGCAAAAACAATATTTCCTAATACAAATATTAAATATTACATTTGGCATTATAAAAAATCACTAGAAATTAAAAAAATAAATTATGCTGTAATGAAGTAAAAAATGATAATAATATATTTATTTATTATAAAGTTATTTCAAATTTACCATTTATAAATCCTGAATACATATTTGATATTTATGTTATAATTAAAATTAAATCCATTAAAAATAATTATTGCCAATTTTTAAAATTTTTAGAATATTTTTATAAAACATATTTAGTTGGTTATGGTATGAAAATTTGGAATTATTATAATAATATGGAACATATAACAAACAATGCCTCAGAATCACTCAATAATTATTTAAATAATTTATTTCCAACAAAACCATCTTTTTATGAATTAATAGATAAATTAAATGAACTTGAACATTTATCATAATATGATTATCAAAGAAAAGTAAGAGGAATTTGGAAAATAAAAAAAAAAGCAATAAATAAAGCTAATGAAATCAGTCTTAATTGAACGCTACAAAAGTATTGAAGCAAAGTTAATGCTAAATGGGATAGAAACCATATTATTAATTTGTGGTTGGATTGTTTAATTTATAAAGCTTATTAAATTTATACAATTTAAATAAATATTCAAATACGTCTTTATAATTAATAATTTTATCATTATAATTATTATTTTTTTTTAATAACATTTAAATAAAAGAATTATTATTAATAACATTTATATTTTTATATGATTTTTTTATTATAATAGCATTTAAATAAAAGAATAAAGTCATAAAATCTAATCATTATATAATTTATTAAATTATTCACTTAATAATTAATTTAAAAATTGAAATAACAAAATAATACAATAAAACAATATTATGTAACATAATATAGCTATAGCCACATATTTATATACATCACGTGAAAATTGGCGTAATGCAACCTCCCCTTATGAATGGTTAATACATTTTATACAACAAATCATGTGACTATTCATTTGATATGCGGGACTTTTATGTGCAATAATTTATAAGCAGTGGGTTTTAAATAATGGTAGTTTAGTAAATTTTATTAATAAATTTATAATATTCGTACAATTAAAATAATAATTCTAATTCCTAAAATTTTACAAGAGAGTTCTCTATTTCTAATATAAATAATCTAATTTATTTATAAGAAATAGGTAATCTATTAATTATATTCTAATATATAGAACTGCATAAATTTTATATGAATTAAAGTATTATAATTATTATAATTATAATAATACATATTGAAATAAAATAAAATAAAATAATTATTATCAAAAAGATATAAATTTAATATTTAATAATTAATATTAAATATACAAATAGGTTACTACACATATTTGTTTTATATCACATTTGTTAAACAATAAATTTACATTACATATATTTATGTAGTCTACATTAATTTATAGTTTTAAGATATTTATTTAATTCATTTACTTATATAAAAAAAATATCATCCATAATAATCAATTATGGATGATTTATGAAATATACTTTTTATATTAAATTGAAAATATTAATTAATAATTGAGCCAGAAGATTTTTTTATATTTTTTTATTTTTAAATATATTATATATATATTTTTTTTTATTATTCAATTATTCAATTATTCAATTATTCAATTATTTATTATTTATTATTTATTATTTATTATTTATTATTTATTATTCAATTATTTATTATTTATTATTTATTATTTATTATTTATTATTCAATTATTTATTATTTATTATTTATTATTTATAACTTATTATTTATTATTTATTATTTATTTATTTAATTATTTAATATATAATATTTATTATTTATTATTTATTATTTATTATTCAATTATTTTATTATTTAATTATTTATTATTCAATTATTTATTATTCAATTATTAATTATTCAATTATTTATTATTCAATTATTTATTTATTTAATTATTTAATTATTTAATTAATTAATTAATTATTTATTTATTTATTTATTTAATATATATTATATATTATTTATTATTTATTATTTATTATTCAATTATTTATTATTTATTATATATTATATATTATTTATTATTTATTATTTATTATTTATTATTTATTATTTATTATTTATTATTATTTATTATTTATTATTTATTATTTATTATATATTATTTATTATTTATTATTTATTATTCAATTATTTATTATTTATTATTTATTATTCAATTATTTATTATTTATTATTTATTATTTATTATTTATTATTTATTATTTATTATTTATTATTTATTATTTATTATTTATTATTCAATTATTTATTATTTATTATTTATTATTTATTATTTATTATTTATTATTCAATTATTTATTATTTATTATTTATTATTTATAACTTATTATTTATTATTTATTATTTATTATTTATTATTTATTATTTATTTATTTAATTATTTAATATATAATATTTATTATTTATTATTTATTATTTATTATTCAATTATTTTATTATTTAATTATTTATTATTCAATTATTTATTATTCAATTATTAATTATTCAATTATTTATTATTCAATTATTTATTTATTTAATTATTTAATTATTTAATTAATTAATTAATTATTTATTTATTTATTTATTTAATATATATTATATATTATTTATTATTTATTATTTATTATTTATTATTTATTATTTATTATTCAATTATTTATTATTTATTATTTTATTATTTATTATTTATTATTTATTATTTATTATTTATTATTTATTATTTATATCAAGTATTTCCTTTTTTTTTTTTTTTTTTTTTTTTTAAAAAAAGTATAATTTAATCTAAGGATTAAGTATAAGATCTTTTATTAAATATACATAAATTAGAATCTAATATAATTAATAAATAATTAGAGTTTTTATTTATATTTTATTTTTATATTTATTATAAATTATTATTAGTATTAAAAATAATATTATTTATTTATAGTAAAAAAAAAAAAAATAAAAAAAATTATAATAATATTGTTTATTTTTTTTCTTTAAAATAATAATAATAATATTATTATTATTTATGTAAAATTATTTTTTAATATTTAAAAAAAAGGTAATTACGAAAAAAAAAGGTAATACATAGTATTAATAATATTAAAATCTATAAATAATAAATATTATTCAATTATTATTATTTTATTTCTTTTTAATGGTATAATTTCAAAGATTTAATAAGTTCATATTATTATTATTATTATTATTTTTTTTTTTTTTTTTTTTTTTTTTTTCAAAAAAGGGAGTAAATATTTTTATAAAAAATAAAACAACAGTAAAAAAAAAAAAAAAAAAAAAAAAAAAAAATTAATTTATAACAATATTTCAAAATGTATTAAAAATGTCTGGAAATTTATGTATTGGTATTGATTTTGGTAGTTCAAAAGTTTGTGCTAGTGTTTGGAAAAATAATCATATTGAAATAATTCCAAATAATGAAGGTAATCTTACAACACCCAATTTTATAGCATTTACAGATAACAATTGTTTACTTGGTTCTGCTGCGAAGAATCAAGCTTACAGAAATACAGCAAATACAATTTTTAATTATAAAAATCTTATTGGTCGTCGTTTTGACGATGCTGAAATTCCTTCTAGTATAAAAAAATCACCTTTTGCAATTATTGAAAAGTCAGGTCGACCATACGCGGAAGTAAGTTATCAGGAAAAAGCTACTGATTTTTCACCAGAAGACTTAGCATGTATGATTATTTCTTATATGAAAAATAATACTCAGGAACAATTAGGTAAAAAAGTTACAAATGCTATAATTACTGTACCTTCCTACTATACCTACTTTCAACGTCAAGGCATTAAAAATGTTTGTAATCAAGCAGGAATCAATGTTCCACGAATTATTAATGATACTAGTGCAGCGGCGATTGCCTACTGTCATGATAAAACATTTACACAAGAAAAAAATATTATGATTATTGATATTGGAAGTTTTTCCTATAATGTTTCTGTTATTAATGTTGATGATAGAATTTTAACGGCTTGTTCCGTTGCAGGTGATAAGAATTTAGGAGGTGATAATTTCGATGAAAATTTAGTTAATTATTATGTCAATTTCTTTAAGGCGAACCATAAAGTTGATCTTTCAGGTAATGATCGATCCATGTGTCGTTTGAGAAAGGCTTGTGAACAAGCAAAACGAAGTCTTTCTTCTTCAGCTAAGGCTACCATTATGATAGATTCTTTATATAATGATATTGATTTGTATAATACTCTTTCTCGTGAAACCTTTGAGCAACTTAATAAGGATTTATTTAAAAGACTTATTTTACCAATACAAAAGGTGCTTAAAGATGCAAATTTAAAAAAAACTGATATTCATGAGGTCGTTCTGGTGGGAGGATCCACTCGTATTCCAAAGGTACAAAGTGTTATTTCACAATTTTTTGATAATAAGGAATTAACTAGATCCATTAATCCTGATGAAGCTATTGCTAATGGAGCGGCTATTTATGCTGCTATTGTTTCTGGTGAAAATCAAGGGAAAATTAAAGATTTACTTTTATTGGATATTTATCCTCATTCGTTGGGTATTGAATCTGCTGGTGGTATTATGTCCACCATTTTCAAACGTAATAACCCTCTTCCGTGTAAGCAATCAAATTATTATACTACAATTCATGATAATCAAACAAGTGCTTTGGTTCAGATTTATGAAGGAGAAGAAGGTCTTACAAAGGATAATTTATTATTGGGTTCCTTTGAATTATTTCATATTAAAAATGATTCGAAAGATGTTCCAAAAATTGTCGTTTCTTTTGAAATGGATTTAAGTTGTAATTTACAAGTAATTGCTATGGATAGTTTTACTAATCATCATGGTGAAATTTTAATTTCTTTTGATAATTGCTTTAAAGAGATTGCCATTAATGATGAATATAAGGGAAGAAGACAACTCGTAAAATATAATAATAATAGTCAAAATACATTTATGAATAAAAATAGTGAATTAGATCAATATTTAAAAAATTCATCCTCATCCTCATCCTCATCAAAATTAAATTCATCACCACCAAAACAAGAAAAACCAAATCCAAAATCAAGTTCATATTCAAATTTAAATACAAAACCAACTCCACCACCAAAATCTAAATCAAAACCAACTCCACCACCAAAGGAAAAATTAAACAAAAATTTAAAAGAAAAACCAATACCCAATTCACCATTAAAATCAAATTCATCATTAAAAGAAAAAGAAAAAGAAAAAGTAAAAGAAAAAGAAAAACCAATACCAAATTCATCATTAAAATCAAGTTCATCACCAAAATTTAAAATAAATCCACCACCAAGTTCACCGACAAGTACTCCACCAAGTACCCCACCGATATCATCACCATCAAACTCTCAAACAACATCCTCTCATCCTTATGCTCAAAAATATCCAGGATTATATGCACAAAGTCAATCTAAAGATAATCTCCAACAAAACAGTTCACAAGATTCATTATCTAATCCTACATCATCAGATAAAAATCAATATCCTTCTCAATATCCTTATTCTCAACCTTATCCTCAACCTTATCCACAATCTTATCCCTATGCACAACCTTATCCTCATCCTTATTATTATACTTATCCTCAGCAATATCCTCCTCAACCCTATCCTCCTCAACCACAACGTACTGATTCTGGATCAAGTATACCTTCAACTGCTCAACCCTATGCTCAACCCTATCCTCCTCAACCACAACGTACTGATTCTGGATCAAGTATACCTTCTACAGCTCAACCTTATCCTCAACCCTATCCTCAACCTTATCCTCAACCTTATCCTTATCCATATTTCCAACCACAACGTACTGATTCTGGATCAAGTACACCTTCTTCAGCTCAACCTTATCCTCAACCTTATCCTTATCCATATTTCCAACCACAACGTACTGATTCTGGATCAAGTACACCTTCTACAGCTCAACCTTATCCTCAATCCTATCCTCCTCAACATCCTCAACCCCATCGTACTGATTCTGGATCAAGTACACCTTCTACAGCTCAACCTCATCCTCAACATCCACAACCCCATCGAACTGATTCTGGATCAAGTACGCCATCTACGGCTCAACCTTATCCTCCATCCTATACTTTCATATATCCTCAACCGCCTCCTTCTTCTGATTCTGAAACAAATATATCTTCTTCATCTAATTTATATTCCCAGCAATATTCGTCTCCATATCCTTCACAATATCCACCTTCCTCTCAGTATCCTCAATATCCACCACAATATTATACATATTCTCAATATCCACCACAATATCAATCAAAATATGAAACTCAAACTTCAGATTCTTCACCAACAGCTCCACCCTCAGATGAAAAGTAATAAGTTCTCCTCTAAAATAATAATAATTCATAATAATAATTCATAATAATAATTCATATTAAATAATAAATAATAAATAATAAATAATAAATAATAAATAATAAATAATAAATAATAAATAATAAATAATAAATAATAAATAATAAATAATAAATAATAAATAATAAATAAATAAATAAATAAATAAATAAATAAATAAATAAATAAATAATAATAATTAATAATAATAATAATAAAAATGAAGGAAGAATTTAATAATGAAGTTCTTTTTTTTTTTTTTATATTTTTAATAAAATCTTTGTATTAATTATCATATTATCATATGTAGAAATAAAATAAAATTGTAGTAAAATAAAATAAAATGAATTAGAATAATTTAATAAAAAAAATAATTATCTAAATAAATAAAATAAATAAATTAATAAATTAAAACAAAACAAACTTAATTTGTAAATATGTATAACTATATATATAGCTAATAAAAAAAAAAGTTAATCTTTAATTAGTAATCAATTAATAGTTTTAATTAAGTAGTTTTTGGAGATTAATAATAATAATTAATAATAATAAAAAAAAAAAAATTATTGAGGTTTTATTAAAATTTTTATATAGAAATTTTTAATTTATAAATATATAATTTTTTTTTTTAAAAAAAAGGTTTATTGTATTTTATTTATTTTCTTTTTATTGTTGATTTATATTTATTTATTACCATTACTCTTTTTAATTCTTATGCAAAAATAAATAGCCGCAATTATTGAAAATTGTAATTTCATTCATTCATTTATATATTAAGTACATATATATATATATATTCTTTTTTTTAAAAAAAAAAAAAAAAACACAAAATTAAAAATATATATGTCCAAATTGAATATAATAATTTTTTTTTTTTTTTTTTTTTTTTTTTTTTTTAAATAGTAATATGAAATAAAAGTTATATTTAAATAATAAAATGTATAAATAAATTTAAAAAAAAAAGTCCATACTCAACAAACCTCACCTCCAGGTTATATAAGATTTTTGTTTAAAAAAATTCTTATCCCGGATTAGGGTTTAAATGGACACTCTGAAAAAAATTAATGGTCTTCTTCTTCAGAGGCTTTGGCCCTCCTGGCCTGTCATACTGCAGTTGGCCCTCCTGGGTTGGTTTGGGCTTATATTGTTAAAATATGTAATCCTTGTCGAGTACTTACTTTTGGTAGAGTTTCTGTAAAGAGAGCCGTAGATTGTGCCAAGGATGAAGTTTTAGAATAATCACCTGAAATAATAATTAATAAATAGTTAAATATAAATAAATAAAAAAAAAGGTAAAAAAATATAGAATTATATAAAATATAAATAAGATTAAACTAAATAAAGCTGTAATAATATATATATATACAAATTTAATAATAAATTTGTTTTTTTTTTTGTTATTTTTTTTATGGTTATGTCTAATAATAATTAATAATAAAAGTCTTTTAAAGTTTTCTCTATGACATTTATATATATAAATATATATATATAACGTATAATAATGAAAAATTAAGTATAGAAAAAAGTTAAATATATATACCATTTAAGTATATAAAATTTATATTATATACATGAATAAATAATTTTAAAATAAATAATTTATTATGTATTATTGCATATATAATAATTTTAAATATATTTAATTAACTTCTTATTTTAACGGTTTTTAAGTAAAGTTTTATGTAATCATGATGTTGAATTTATTAATGATTTTTTATTAAAAAAAAAAAATTAAAAAATTATTAAATATTAATTCCATAAATTAAATAGAGATATTACTAAACTTTACCATCAAATGTTTTAATTAATTTTATTTTTTTAATAAATATTTAAATATTAATTATCTTAAAAATTTACTCCACCACTCACAAATAATAAAACTCCTAAATATTTATATTATTAATTAACATATAACATTTTAATTATATAATATATATTTTAGTTTATTTTTATAGTGATTATTAAAAAAAAAAAGTATAAAAGAACAAAATATTTTTAAATTTTTTAAACTTCAGACTTTTAAAAAATTAGAAAAGTTATTTAATTTATCAAAAAAATTAAATTTCTTTTATAATTAGAATAAAGAAGAAATTAAGAAAAAAAAATTTCTAATCAAGTGACAAAAAAGGAATAAATATTTATTAAAGTAAACCTATTGTAAATAAAATAATTAAAAGTCTCATCATTGGAATCTTTAAAAACCATCGGAAATGAATTAAAAGAATAAGAAGAAGAAGAAGAAGAAAAGAAGAAATATTTACTACCATGGAATTGGATTCTATTCTACTATATTTTTATTTGATTTTTGTTTTAAAAATAAATCAGGTATTTATTTTTAATCAACAAATTTTAAATAAAAATAAAATTTTAATGAAAGCAAAACACCTGTCTTGTGTTAGACAGTTACTGCAATCTTTTTTAGCTAAGGATTTATTGAATTTGAAAACCATGACTTAATTTAGACAGTTTTCAGCAATTAAAAAGTCGTAAATTATAAAGTGCTGTCTAGTGTCAAATCAAATAAATATCCATTGATGAGCCTAATGTAATTCGAATATTCTAAATTAAAAAGAAAACAAACAGAAAAAATCTCTTTGAAATTTAGACGAATTCAGCAATCATTTCTTTTTTTAAAAAAATTATTTTACTATTTTTTTTTATTAAAGGTTTGAATTCTTTTCAAAATGAAAGAAAAAAAAAATAAGTTTCTATTTTAATTCTATTTATATAAAATAGTATAAGAATTAAAAAAATTTATTTATAATTAATAATATAAATATAATTTTAATAAAAAATAATAATAAAATTATTATTTTAAATAGAAATAAATAAAAAAAAACAAAGTTAATTAAATAAAAGAATTAGCATTCGTCTAGTATTCAAAAAACCAGAGAAAATAAGTTTTTTTTATTTAATTCAATTTTTTAAATTAAAAATATGAATTAAAAAAATTTATTTCTAATATGTATAAAATATAATATTTAGTATAATAATAATAAAAATGATAGTATAAAAAGAAATATATGTAAATCAATATTTATTTTTATATATTATTTTTAATATTTTTATTTTAAATATAATATTATAACTAATTAAAATATTAAAATAAATAAAAAGTTAGAAAAACATTTATCTAAAATAACAATTTAAAATAGAAATGAAAAAAGTTTAAAAAAAAATTTATAAGAAAAAAAATATATATATAAAAATAAAAAATAAAATATAAGAAAAAAATAAAATAATAAAGAATTATGAAAAATATAAAATTAAATTAAATAAAGCTATAATAATATCAAATTTAAAAATCATTATCTTTATTTTTGCTAATTTTGTAGTGTTGTGTGAAAATAGGAATTATACTAAATTTTTCTCTCAATATATATATATATGTATTTATTTCTTTAAAATATAATAATATAAAATAAATAAATACAAATACAATAAAAATATATAATTTTTTTAAATAATTGTATGAATGAATAAAATATAAAGTAAATAATTTTTTTTTTTTTTATGTATTTTAAGTAAAAAATTTCTCAATCATGGTAAAAAAAAAAAAAATACCCATATACAAGAAAATGAAAAAAAAAAAATAAACATTAATAAAATATTATTATAATAATATTAAATATTTTATAAAAAAAAAAAAAAAAAAAAAAAAAAATTACAAATTTAAAATATAGATAGTTTTAAATAGAAATATTAATGTTTGATATAATTAATCTTATTTATAGTATTTATGGCTTGATATTAATACAATGAAATTATTTAAAGAATAAAATATGTATTTCAAATAAAACAAGAATAATTTACAAATAATAAAAATAATTAATATAATTATAAGCATATTTAATAAAAAAATTAATATTCAAACAGTATATAAGTAAAATGGTGTTGTGTTTATAACTGTTTTTTATTAAAATAAATAAAAAAAAATTGTACATATATAAAACGGTAAAATTGAAATTATTAATTTATTATATATTTAGTATAATTTTATTAATTAATATTTTAAAAAAAATTTATGGAATTATTATATAAATTACATAGAAATATTATTAAACTTTACCACTAAATATTTTTTATATAATAAATATTAACTATTTGAAAAACTTTACTCTACCACTAATAATAAAACTCTTATTTAATATTTATATTTTTAATTAATAGATATAAGCATTTTGTTTATATAATATATATTTTATTTTATTTATAAAAAGATTATCAGGAAAAAAAGTATAAAAGAAATAAAAATTTCCAAATATTTTGAACTTCAGACTTTTAAAAAAAATTAGAAAAGTTATTTAATTTAAAAAAATTAAATATCTTTGATAATTAACAGTAAGAAGAATTTAAAAAGAAAAAAGAAGAACTTTAAGTAAAGAAGAAAGAAAGAAAATTTTATTAAGGTACATCTATTGCAAATAAAATAATTAAAAGTCTCATCATTGGAATCTTTAAAAACCATAGGAAATGAATTAAAAGAATAAGAAGAAGAAGAAAAGAAGAAATATTTACTACCATGGAATTAGATTCTATTCTACTATATTTTTATTTGAATTTTGTTTTAAGAATAAATCAGGTATTTATTTTTAATCAACAAATTTTAAATAAAAATGAAATTTTAGTCAAAGCAAAACCCCTGTCTTGTGTTAGACAGTTCCTGCAATCTTTTTTAGCTAATAATCTTATTGAATTTGGATTTGAAAGCCATGACTTAATTTAGACAGTTTCAGCAATATAAAATATTAAGTTTTAAAATGCTGTCTAGTGTCAAATCAACAAATATCCATTGATGAGCCTAATGTAATTCGATTATTCTAAATTAAAAAAAAAACAAACTAAAAAAAATTTCTTTGAAATTTAGACGAATTCAGCAATCATTTCTTTTTTTAAAAAAATTATTTTACTATTTTTTTTTTTATTAAAGTTTTGAATTCTTTTCAAAATGAAAGAAAAAATAATAAGTTTCTATTTTAATTCTATTTATATAAAATAAAATAAGAATTAAAAAAATTTATTTATAATTAATAATATAAATATAAAATTTAATAAAAAATAATAATAAAATTATTATTTTAAATAGAAATAAATAAAACATCCAAGTTAATTTAATAAAAGAATTAGCATTCGTCTAGTATTCAAAAAACCAAAGAAAATAAGTTTTTTTTATTTAATTCAATTTTATAAATTAAAATTTGAATTAAAAAAATTTATTTCTTAAATGTATAAAATAAAATATATTAATTTAAGAATAAAAGAAATAATAATATAGAAAGAAATATATGTAAAAAATATTTATTTTTATATATTATTTTTAATATTTTTATTTTAAATATATTATAACTAATTAAAATATTAAAAAAAATAAAATAGTAATTAATTTAAAATAGAAATAAAAAATATTAAAAAAAAAAGAAAATGAATTATATAAAATATAAAAAAAAAACAAATTTAATAAAGATTAAATAATATAAACAAATTCAAAGATAGGTGTGTTTATTTTTTTATTTATTTTTTGTTTTGTGTAATAATAAATAAAAAAAAGGAATTCTTGTAATGTCTTTTTTTTTTTTTTTTTTTAAATATAATAATATAAAACTAAGAAAATAAAAAAAGTAAATGAATACAGCATAAGTATATAAATTTTATATTTAAATATATGAAAGAATGAATAAAATATAAAAAATTTTTTTTTTTTTTTTTTTGAATTTAATTAAAAAATTTTACATATTTCAAATAGATATATTAAAATGCTTAATATAATTTATCTTATTTATAGTATTTGTGGCTTGTTAATAACACAATGAAAATATTTAAAGAATAAAATAATGTATTTCAAATAAAACAAGAATAATTTACAAATAATAAAAATAATATAATTAATATAATTAATATAATTTTAAACATAGTTAATTTACTTCATATTCTAACGTTATTTAATTAAATTTTTTCTTAATCATGGTGTTTAATTTATTACTGATTTTTTAGTAAAATAAAAAAAAAAATATATATAAAAAATGCACATATAAAAAAATGCAAAAAGAAAATTAATAATTTATTAAATATATAATATAGCTTTATTATTAAATATTTCTTAAAAAAAAAAAAATTATTAAATTATTAATTAAATTAAATAGAGATATTACTGAACTTTACCACTAATTATTTTTATTTAATATTATTTTTTAATAAATTTTAATTATTTGAAAAAACTTCACTCTACCATTAATAATAAAATTTTTATTTAATATTTATATTTTTAATTAAAACACATAAATATATTAATTACATAAAATATATTTTATTTTATTAATAAAAAGATTATTAGAATTAAAAAAAAGTATAAAAGAACAAAAAATTTTCAAATTTTTTGAACTTCAGACTTTTAAAAAATTAGAAAAGTTATTTAATTTAAAAAAATTAAATATCTTTGATAATTAACAGTAAGAAGAATTTAAAAAGAAAAAAGAAGAACTTTAAGTAAAGAAGAAAGAAAGAAAATTTTATTAAGGTACATCTATTGTAAATAAATAATTAAAAGTCTCATCATTGGAATCTTTAAAAACCATAGGAAATGAATTAAAAGAAGAAAAAGAAGACGAGGAAAAGAAGAAATAGTCACTACCATGGAATTGGATTCTATTCTACTATATTTTTATTTGAATTTTGTTTTAAGAATAAATCAGGTATTTATTTTTAATCAACAAATTTTAGATAAAAATGAAATTTTAGTCAAAGCAAAACCCCTGTCTTGTGTTAGACAGTTACTGCAATCTTTTTCTGCTAATATCTTAAAGAATTTGGATTTGAAAGCCATGACTTAATTTAGACAGTTTCAGCAATATAAAATTTTAAGTTTTAAAATGCTGTCTAGTGTCAAATCAACAAATATCCATTGATGAGCCTTATGAAATTCGAATATTCTAAATTAAAAAGAAAACAAACCAAAAATTATCTTTGAAATTTAGACGAATTCAGCAATCATTTCTTTTTTTAAAAAAATTATTTTACTATTTTTTTTTATTAAAGTTTTGAATTCTTTTCAAAATGAAAAAAAAAAATAATAAGTTTTTATTTTAATTCTATTTATATAAAATAAAATATGAATTAAAAAAATTTATTTATAATTAATAATATAAATATAATTTTAATAAAAAATAATAATAAAATTATTATTTTAAATAGAAATACATAAAAAAAAAAAGTTAATTAAATAAAAGAATTAGCATTCGTCTAGTATTCAAAAAACCAAAGAAAATAAGTTTTTTTATTAATTTAATTTTATAAATTAAAATATGAATTAAAAAATTTATTTCAAAAATGTCTGTAAGTAAAATATATTTGAATTAAGAATAATAGAAATCATCATATAGAAAGAAATATATGTAAAACAATATTTATTTTTATATATTATTTTTATTATTTTTATTTTAAATATAATATTATAACTTATTAAAATATTAAAAAAAATAAAAAGTTAAAAACAATTATCTAAAATAGTAATTAATTTAAAATAGAAATAAAAAAGTTATTAAAAATATATTAAAAAAAAAAAATAAAAAATAAAAAAAATAAAGAATTACAAAAAATATAAGATTAAATTAAATAAAGCTATAATAATGTAATCAAATTTAAAAATCAATATCTTTATTTTAGCTAATTTTGTAGTGTTATATGAAAATAGTAATTATTTTTAATTTTTTCTCTCTATATATATATATGTGTTTATTTATTTAAAATATAATGTAAATTTAAAATAAATAAATAAATACAATATAAATATATAAATTTTTTAAATAATTGTATGAATGAATAAAATATAAAATAAATAATTTTAAAAAATTGTTTTATAAAATTTATGGGGAGTGTGCATTTCGAAAATTTTTATTACAAAAATTTGTATTTTGTTGTATGGCTTAAATATTTTTAATTTTAAGCCACTTAATTTTATTAAATTTTAATGAATAATAATTAATTAATTAAATAAATAAAATTACAATTCTCAAAAATTTTCAAACACGTAATCTTAAGTGGGGCGTATATATAATTGTATCATAGTTTTGTGGCTTTTTTCTACAATTTTTAAAAAGCCATATATTCAGAATATGGCGTGAATAATAAATGTGGTGATATTTTATGCCGAAATTTTATAAGCCACCAAGAATTTGGCGAAATTCAACTGGACGAAATTCAACTTTTGGCGAAATACAACGCTTCAATAAATAATAATTTGGTTAGGTATTTCTATTTAACATTGAAAAATAAAATAAAAATAAATAAAATAAAAATAAGATATAAGAAAACTTTTTTTTTAAATACTGAAAAATAAAATAAAAATAAATACACATTTTATTTTTTAAGCATTAAAAAATAAAATAAAAATAAAAATAAAAAAAAAAGACATAAGAAAACTTTTTTTTTTTTAAACATAAAAAGTAAAATAAAAATAATAAGAAAACTTTTTTTTTTAAACATTAAAAAATAAAATAAAAATAAATAAAATTTTATTTTTTAAACATTAAAAAATAAAAAAATAAAATAAAATAAAAAATAGAAAATAAAAATAAAAATAAATAAATAGAATAGTAAATAAAGAAATAATAAATAATTAATAATTAAATAATTATTTTAATAATTATATAATTAATTAAAAAAAGGTTTATTATTTTAATTATTAAAAAAAAAAAAAAGTTTCAAACCATTTAAAAATATATTTATTAAAATATTTTATTGAAAATTTTTAATTATCAATAGAAGACAATATAGAAATTGAAATAAGTGAAACAAATCGAGGAAATGAACAAATTATTATTAATAAAAAACACAAATTTAATTTTTCATTTCAAAGGAAAGATAAATCAAAAATTTATAGATGCACTGAATATAAGACTTTAAATAAATGTAAATCTTTAATTATTTTAAATGATAAAAAGGAGATTTTAAAATATGAAAGTTTACATAACCATCTCGAAAAAGAAATTGATGTGTCTATATCAGTAGCAAAGCATAAAATTAAGGAAGAAATTAAGAAAAATTCAATTCCTATGGATATAAAACCTAAACATATATTTAATGCCGTTTCTCAAGAAATGGGACTTATATGTCCCGAATATAGTACAATTAAATCCCAAATAATAAGAAATATAAATAAACAATTTCCTCCAAACATAAAAAGTTTTGATGATATTCCCATTGAATCGAAATATTATAAAACGAAAAGAAATGAAAATTTTATGATATTTAAAAATACTGATCTAATAATCTTTCAATCACCATTCCAAGCATATTTATTTTCAAATTATCATAAAAATATATTTGCGGACGGTACATTTTATGCAGCACCGAAATTTAGTTATCAGTTATTTATAACAAGAACTTATGTTGGGAAATTTAATATGTTTTAAACTACTTCCATTTCCATATTAAAAAATAAAAAACAATCTACATATGAAACATTATTTAAAGAAATAAAAAAAAATGCAAATAAATTTAGGAGTAATACATTAATTTTACAATTAATTTTCATTGTGATTTTGAACAAGGTATATCTAATGCCGCAAAAAAAGTTTTTCCCAATATAAATATTAAATATTGTGTTTGGCATTACAAAAGATCATTAGAAAAACAAAAAAATATATTATGTTATCATGAAGTGAAGAATAATAATGATGTATATATTTATTATAAAGCTATTTCGAACTTATCATTTATAAACCCTAACTATATATTTGATATTTATATTATAATAAAAAGAATTTGTCAAAAAAAAAGTATAATAATTTTCTACAATTTTTAGAATATTTTAATAAAAATTATTTACTTAAGTATAATGTTAATAATTGGAATTATTATGAAAATATAGAGCATTTAACTAACAATGCATCAGAATCTTATAATAGCTACTTAAATAATATATTTCCAAATAAACCTTTATTTTTTAAATTAATATATATATTAAAAGAAGAAGAAAACTTATCTTATAATGATTACCAAAGGAGAACTAAAGGAACTTGGAAAAAAAGCAAAAAATATTTAGTGCATCTAATGAAATTAAAATTTTAATTGAAAATTACAAAAGTAAGGAAATAAATTTATTTTATAATGGATGCAACAGAAATGAATTAGTTAAATTATGAAAAGATTGTTTAATTGATTTAAACGATATAAATATTAATTTAAAATAAATAATCTTAATTTAAAAAAATGCTAGAAAAATAAAATTTTATTTATTTTAAATTTATATTTATAATCGTTTAAATAATAATTAAATAATCTTAATTTAAAAAAATGCTAGAAAAATACAAATTTATTTACCTATTGTGTTTATTTAATAATCTTAATAGAAATTATCTTTTAGTTATTTTTATTAAGTAATTTATAACTAAAACCAATTTATTTGATACTAGTTAAAATTTTATTAATATCAATATTATATAATTATAAATTTTATTCAATATTATATAATAATTTTATTAATATCAATATCAATATTATATAATTATAAATTTTATTAATATCAATATCAATATTATATAATTATAAATTTTATTAATATCAATATACTTTTCAAAATTAATTACGTTATTAAAAATATTAAATTCAATAAAAGATTTTTATCATTTTATTAAAATTCTAATTGTTATTATTATATTTTAATAATAATTGATTCATATTGATCAAACATTATAAATATTTCTATGCAAATAATTAATTATTTTAATAGGATCAATTATTCAACTCTTATTGTTTTAATTTTTAATTATTATATTATTTAAATTAATATATATATATCGTTTATGAATTATAAATAATTAGAATTATTTACTTTTCATTTAAATTTTTTTATTTACTATAATAAAATATAATAATTAAAAGACAAACATTATTATAACTAAAATATTTTTTTTTTAGAAAAATAAATGAAAAAAAATTAAAATACATATGATTCCTATATATATATAATAATTATTATATTTTTTTTTTTATTTTATTTTATTTTATTTTATTTTATTTTATTTTATTTTATTTTATTCAATCTGTACTTATATTTATGTTTCTACTATTTATTTTATTTTATTTTATTTTATTTTATTTTATTTTATTCAATCTGTACTTATATTTATGTTTCTACTATTTATTTTATTTTATTTTATTTTATTTTATTTTATTTTATTTTATTTTATTTTATTTTATTTTATTTTATTCAATCTGTACTTATATTTCAACTATTTATTTTATTTTATTTTATTTTATTTTATTTTACTTTATTTTATTTTATTTTATTTTATTCAATCTGTACTTATATTTATGTTTCTACTTTTTATTTTATTTTATTTTATTTTATTTTATTTTATTTTATTCAATCTGTACTTTCTTATTTAATATTTTACTTTTTATTTTATTTTATTTTATTTTATTTTATTTTATTTTATTTTATTTTATTTTATTTTATTTTATTCAATCTGTACTTATATTTATGTTTCTACTATTTATTTTATTTTATTTTATTTTATTTTATTCAATCTGTACTTATATTTATGTTTCTACTATTTATTTTATTTTATTTTATTTTATTTTATTTTATTTTATTTTATTTTATTTTATTTTATTCAATCTGTACTTATATTTCAACTATTTATTTTATTTTATTTTATTTTATTTTATTTTACTTTATTTTATTTTATTTTATTTTATTCAATCTGTACTTATATTTATGTTTCTACTTTTTATTTTATTTTATTTTATTTTATTTTATTTTATTTTATTTTATTTTATTTTATTCAATCTGTACTTTCTTATTTAATATTTTACTTTTTATTTTATTTTATTTTATTTTATTTTATTTTATTTTATTTTATTTTATTTTATTTTATTATATTCAATCTGTACTTTCTTATTTAATATTCTACTTTTTATTTTATTTTATTTTATTTTATTTTATTCAATCTATACTTATATTTATGTTTCTACTATTTATTTTATTTTATTTTATTTTATTTCATTTTATTTTATTTTATTCAATCTGTATTTTCTGTTGATAATATAAACAAGGTATTAAAGTATTAATAATAATTAATAATATTTAAAATAAAATAAAAAAAATATAATTATTTTATATATGTAGTAATTATATATATATATATATATATATTTATTTAATTTTCTGAAAAAAATTTTTTTAGTCATAATAAACATTTGTCTTAATTATTTTTATTATTATTTAAAAATTTATTTATTCATTTATAATTTATTTATTCATTTATTTATTTATTACATTATAATACGCCATGTTTTCCGAAATGCACTACAACAAAATACAAATTTATGTAATAAAAATTTTCGAAATGACACCCCCCCAAAATTTATGTTATTTTTATTAATTGTGGCTTGTTAGTATTAAATTAAAATTCTTTATATAAATAAAATAATGTATTTCAAATAAAAAGAGATTAATTTACAAATAATAAAAATAATATAATTAATATATTTTTAAGCATATTTAATCAACTTAATATTCAAACAGTATATAAGTAAAATGGAGTTTCATTTATAACAGTTTTTTATTAAAACAAATAATAAAAATTGCACATATATAAAAACGTAAAATTGAAATTAATAATTTATTATATATTTAATATAATTTTATTAATTAATACTTTAAAAAAAATTTTATGAATTATTATATAAATTACATAGAAATATTATTAAACTTTACCACTAAATATTTTTTATATAATAAATATTAACTATTTGAAAAATTTACTTTACTACCATTAATAATAAAACTCTTATTTAATATTTATATTTTTAATTAATAGATATAAGCATTTTGTTTATATAATATATATTTTATTTTATTTATAAAAAGATTATCAGGAAAAAAAGTATAAAAGAAATAAAAATTTCCAAATATTTTAAACTTCAGACTTTTAAAAAAAATTAGAAAAGTTATTTAATTTAAAAAAATTAAATATCTTTGATAATTAACAGTAAGAAGAATTTAAAAAGAAAAAAGAAGAACTTTAAGTAAAGAAGAAAGAAAGAAAATTTTATTAAGGTACATCTATTGTAAATAAATAATTAAAAGTCTCATCATTGGAATCTTTAAAAACCATTGGAAATGAATTAAAATAGGAAGAAAAAAAGTGGAAATATTAACTACCATGGAATTGGATTCTATTCTACTATATTTTTATTTGAATTTTGTTTTAAAAATAAATCAGGTATTTATTTTTAATCAACAAATTTTAAATAAAAATGAAATTTTAGTCAAAGCAAAACTCCTGTCTTGTGTTAGACAGTTCCTGCAATCTTTTTTAGCTAAGGATTTACTTAATTTGATAGTCATGACTTAACTTAGACAGTTTTTCAGCAATGAAAAAAAAATTGTAAGTTTTAAAGTGCTGTCTATTGTCAAATCAACAAATATCCATTGATGAGCCTAATGTAATTCGATTATTCTAAATTAAAAAAAAAACAAACTAAAAAAAATTTCTTTGAAATTTAGACGAATTCAGCAATCATTTCTTTTTTTAAAAAAATTATTTTACTATTTTTTTTTATTAAAGTTTTGAATTCTTTTCAAAATGAAAGAAAAAAAATAAGTTTCTATTTTAATTCTATTTATATAAAATAAAATGAGAATTAAAAAGATTTATTTATAATTAATAATATAAATATAATTTTAATAAAAAATAATAATAAAATTATTATTTTAAATAGAAATAAATTAAAAAACAAAGTTAATTAAATAAAAGAATTAGCATTCGTCTAATATTCAAAAAACCAAAGAAAATAAGTTTTTTTTATTTTATTCAATTTTTTAAATTAAAATATGAATTAAAAAAATTTATTTCTTAAATGTATAAAATAAAATATATTTAATCTAAGAAAAATAAAAATAATAATATAAAAAGAAATATATGTAAATCAGTATTTCTTTTTATATATTATTTTTATTATTTTTATTTTAAATATAATATTTTAACTAATTAAAATATTATAATAAATAAAAAATTAAAATAAATTTTATAATAAAATAGTAAATAATTAGTAATAAAAATAAATAAAAACAAATTTATAAAAGTAAAATAAATAATTACATAAAATATTTATAAAATTAAATAAGTAAAACATAAGAAATATAAGAATATTTTAAAATAAATGTGTTTATTTTTATTAATTTATTTTTTAGTTTTATAGAATAATAATGGATAAAAAGGAAGTCTTTTAAAGTTTTCTTTATATATATATATTTTTTTAAATATTAAATTATAATAATGTATAATTAAAAAATGAAGAAAGTAAAAGAATATAGTATAAGTATATAAATTTTTTTATTTAAATAAATGAATAAATTAAATATGAAATAAATAATTTATTATTTATAGCACTTTATAATTTTTATTTTTATATCTAAGGTTTATTTTTATATAATAATGATTTTTAGAAATTACAAAGACTAAAATGTTTGATAAAATTTATCTTATCAATAGTATTTGTAGCGTAATATAATTAATATAATTAATATAGTTTTAAACATAGTAAATTAACTTCATATTCTAACGATAATTAAAATTTTTTTTAATCATGGTGTTGTATTTATTACTGCTTTTATTATAAAAAAAAATGTACATATATAAAAACGTAAAATTGAAATTATTAATTTATTATATATTTAATATAGTTTTATTAATTAATATTTTAAAAAAAATTTTATGGAATTATTATATAAATTACAAAGAAATATTACTAAACTTTACCACTAAATATTTTTTTATATTATTTTTTAATAAATATTAATTATTTGAAAAATTTACTTTACCATTAATAATAAAACTATTATTTAATATTTATATTTTTAATTAATAGATAAAAGTATTTTGTTTATAAAATATAAATTTTATTTTAATAAAAAGATTATTTTTAAAAAAAAAAAAAGTATAAAAAAGGACAAAATTTTTCAAATTTTTTGAACTTCAGACTTTTAAAAAAATTAGAAAAGTTATATAATTTATCAAAAAAATTAAATTTCTTTGATAATTAGTATAAAGAAGAAATTTAAAAAGTAAAAAGAAGAACTTCAAGTAAAGAAGAAAGAAAGAAAATTTTATTAAGGTAATCATATTGTAAATAAAACATTTAAAAGTCTCATCATTGGAATCTTTAAAAACCATAGGAAATGAATTAAAAGAAGAAGAAGAAGAAGAAGAAAAGAAGAAATATTAACTTCCATGGAATTGGATTCTATTCTACTATATTTTTATTTGATTTTTGTTTTAAAAATAAATCAGGTATTTATTTTTAATCAACAAATTTTAAATAAAAATGAAATTTTAATGAAAGAAAACCCCTGTCTTGTGTTAGACAGTTACTGCAATCTTTTTTAGCTAAGGATTTATTGAATTTGAAAACCATGACTTAATTTAGACAGTTTTCAGCAATTAAAAAGTCGTAAATTATAAAGTGCTGTCTAGTGTCAAATCAAATAAATATCCATTGATGAGCCTAATGTAATTCGAATATTCTAAATTAAAAAGAAAACAAACTGAAAAAAATCTCTTTGAAATTTAGACGAATTCAGCAATCATTTCTTTTTTTAAAAAAATTATTTTACTATTTTTTTTTATTAAAGTTTTGAATTCTTTTCAAAATGAAAGAAAAAAAAATAAGTTTCTATTTTAATTCTATTTATATAAAATAAAATAAGAATTAAAAAAATTTATTTATAATTAATAATATAAATATAATTTTAATAAAAAATAATAATAAAATTATAATTTTAAATAGAAATAAATACTAAAAAAACAAGTTAATTTAATAAAATAATTAGCATTCGTCTAGTATTCAAAAAACCAGAGAAAATAAGTTTTTTTTATTTAATTCAATTTTATAAATTAAAATATGAATTAAAATAATTTATTTCTTAAATGTATAAAATAAAATATTTAATTTAAGAATAATAAAAATAATAATATAGAAAGAAATATATGTAAAACAATATTTATTTTTATATATTATTTTTAATATTTTTATTTTAAATATAATATTTAACTAATTAAAATATATAAAAAAAATAAAAAGTTAGAAAAACATTTATCTAAAATAATAATTAATTTAAAATAGAAATAAAAAAAGTTAAAAAAAATATATTAAAAAAAAAATAAAAAATAAAAAATAAATAAAAATAAAGAATTATGAAAAATATAAGATTAAATTAAATAAAGCTATAATAATATAATTAAATTTAAAAATCAATATCTTTATTTTTGCTAATTTTGTAGTGTTGTGTGAAAATAGGAATTATTTTTAATTTTTTTTTCTCTCTCTCTCTATAAATATATATATTTAAAATATAATAATGTAAACTAAAAAATGAAAAAAATAAATGAATACAATATAAATATATTTTTTTTGAATAACCTCAATTATTTTGAACTTTTAATCTTTATTTATTTATTAAATTATTAATTGCATTATTATTCTTTTTATTACAAAAAAAAAAGGAATTTATTAAAAAATAAATATTATTTGTCAAATTAAAAAATAAAATGTATAAATAAAATTAAGAACAAAGTTCATAGGTGCTGCAGATTGCACCAAGAATGGAGTTTTTTTTTTGGAATTTTTTTTTTCATCAACAAGATTAAAGATTGTTAAGAACCCATTGTTACCTTAAATTTAAACAAAACAAATAATAAATATTATTTTAGCCTTTTTTCCTTTACTTTCTATTCAACTATTTTTAAAAAAAAATTAATATATTCTTTAGAGAGAGATTCTTTTAAAATTAAACCATCATAAACTAAATTATTAACACCATACTTTCAAAAAAAAAATAAATAAATAATAATAATAATTAATAATTTTTTTTCTTTTTTTAATTTGTTTTAATATGTTTGATTTGTTTTATTAAATTAATTTGTATGCTTTTTTTTTTTATAAATTTTTTTTCTCTTAAAAGATTAATTCATTAATCAATTTTTTTTTTACCTTTTTAAAAAATAAAAGCTTTCTTTTATTATGACTTTTTTTATATATAAATTTGTATTTACAAATATTTACAATATCAAAAAAAAAATTTTTTTTACAATATTAAAAATTTACAAATGAATTTTCATTTTTCTTTAAAAAGAAAAATAAAATAAAAAAATATCAATTCTTTAAATAAAATATTTATTTTATATACAACTTATTTTATATATATATATAATAATATTTTCTTCTCTTTTTTTTTTTTTTTTTCTTTGTTTTCCTTATTGTAAAAATAATTTTAATATTCCGTTATAATAGATATTGCTTTTAAATATTTTAAATTTTATTTGTATTCTTTCATTTTTTATTTTCTCTACTTTAACCTAATTTACATGCCGGCATTAGCAGACTTTCTCTGTTTCATGTTTTCAACCAGGTATTGCTTAAAGTCTTCTGGAACACCATGTTCAAATATATTTAATCCCTTTGGAGTACCGTATGGGAAGAGCGCCTTAATCTTTGGTGGAACTTCTCCTGGAACAGCATCTTCAAATAATTGTGGTGGTGGTGGACCATTAGGGAAGAGTTTTTCCCAAGCTTCTGGACGACCATTTGGCCAATACTTCTTAACAAGGTCTGGTGGTCCGTTAAACTTCTTTCTGGCTTCAAGGGCAGCAAGTTTTTCCTTTGTTATTTTAATCATAAATTGTTTTAAATCATCAGGTACTTTACCCTCGAATGGAACTAATTCTTTTGGAGCACCATTAGGGAAGAGGGCCTTAATTCTTGGTGGAACTTCACCTGGAATGGCATCTTCAAAGTATTCAAGTGGTGGTGGACCGTTAGGGAAGAGTCTATTCCATACTTCTGGACGACCATTTGGCCAATACTTCTTAATAACGGCTGGAGGACCTTTTCTTAGTTTCTTGGCATTCAATTCAGCAATTTTGAGCTTAGTTTCTTCCTCTAAGAATTCCTTGAAATCATCAGGCATACCATTCTTGAAGATATCTAAATCGTCTGGAAGACGACCATTAGGGAAGAGGGCCAAAATCTTTGGTGGAATTTGACCTGGTACCGCATTTTCAAAGTATTCAGCTGCTGGTGGACAGTTAGGGAAGATCTTATCCCAAGATTCTGGACGACCATTTGGCCAGTATTTCTTAAGAATAGCTGGTGGACCTCTTAACTTCTTAGCGTGAAGACGAGCAGTACTTCTTCTAATTCTTTGAGTCATGAATTCCTTAATGTCCTCTGGTACACCGTTCTTGAAGACATCCAAGTCCTTTGGAACACCGTAAGGGAAGAGTTCCTTCATCTTTGGTGGAAGTTTACCTGGAGTGGCGCCTTCGAATAATTCAAGTGGTGGTGGACCGTTAGGGAAGAGTCTACACCATGATTCTGGACGACCATTTGGCCAATACTTCTTAATAACGGCTGGAACACCACTTGCCCTCTTTCTGTCTTCAAGGATGGCAATTTTTTCTTTTACGTCATCGTATAAGAATTGCTTGAAATCTTCTGGCATACCATTCTTGAAAATATCTAATTCGGCTGGAAGACCATTAGGGAAGAGAGCCTTAATCTTTGGTGGGAACTCTCCTGGAGTAGCACCTTCGTAGAATTCAATTCCAGGTGGACAGTTAGGGAAAATCTTATTCCAAGCTTCTGGACGACCATTTGGCCAGTATTTCTTAAGAATAGCTGGTGGTCCTCCTAACATTTTTCTAAGCTTAGCTTTAGCAATTAAAACCTTCGTATGATCACTCAAAAATTCCTTAAAGTCTTCTGGCATACCATTCTTAAAGATATTTAATTCTGGTGGAGCACCATTAGGGAAGAGAGCCTTAATCTTTGGTGGAATGGAACCTGGAACGGCATCTTCAAAGTATTCAATTGGTGGTGGACCATTAGGGAAGAGTTTCTTCCAAGCTTCTGGACGACCATTTGGCCAGTATTTCTTAAGAATAGCTGGTACTGGACCCATACCTCTTTGCTTTTTAAGAGCTTCCATGTGTTTCTTGGTAGCTTCTGCCATAAATTGCTTGAAGTCATCTGGTACACCATTCTTGAAAACATCTAAATCAGCTGGAAGACCATTTGGATAGAGAGCCATTATCTTTGGTGGGAATTCACCTGGAACACAATCTTCAAAGAATTCGTGTTGTGGTGGGCTGTTAGGGAAGTATTTAGCCCAAGAAGCTGGACGACCATTTGGCCAATACTTCTTAAGAATTGCTGGAATATGTTGTGAACGTCTTTTTATTTATTTAATTAAAATTAAATTATAAATTATAAATAATAAAAATAAAATAAAAAAAATAAAAAATTAAAATAAAAAAAAAACAATATTAATATAAATTAAAATTCAATAATTATTTAAATATTATTTATTTAATATTTTATATCTATTATTTATAACTATATTTATATTTATATTTTATATCTATTATTTATAACTATATTTATATTTATATTTATATTTATATCAATATTTACTTTTTAGCTTCAAGGCGAGCAAGATTTTGTTTAGTAGCTTGAGCCATGAATTGCTTGAAATCTTCTGGTACACCGTTCTTGAAGACATCTAAATCGCTTGGAACACCGTAAGGGAAGAGTTCCTTCATCTTTGGTGGAAGTTCACCTGGAGTGGCGCCTTCGAATAATTCAAGTGGTGGTGGACCGTTAGGGAAGAGTCTACACCATGATTCTGGACGACCATTTGGCCAGTATTTCCTAACGACGGCTGGAACACCATGCATTTTCTTTCTAGCCTCTAGAATAGCAAGATTTTCTCTAACACTTTCACTTAAGAATTGCTTGAAATCTTCTGGCATACCATTCTTGAAGATATTTAATTCTGGTGGAGCACCGTTAGGGAAGAGCGCCTTAATCTTTGGTGGAAGTTGACCTGGAGTAGCACCTTCAAAGAAGTGTGGAGATGGTGGACCATTAGGGAAAAGTTTATTCCAAGCTTCTGGACGACCATTTGGCCAATATTTCTTAATAATTGCTGGTGGTCCTTGTCTCATTTTCTTGAGTTTAGCAGCAGCAATTAAAATCTTGGTTTGATCAGACAAAAATTGTTTGAAATCTTCTGGCATACCATTCTTGAAGATACTTAATTCTGGTGGAGCACCATTAGGGAAGAGAGCCTTAATCTTTGGTGGAATGGAACCTGGAACGGCATCTTCAAAGTATTCAATTGGTGGTGGACCATTAGGGAAGAGTTTCTTCCAAGCTTCTGGACGACCATTTGGCCAGTATTTCTTAAGAATAGCTGGTACTGGACCCATACCTCTTTGCTTTTTAAGGGCTTCCATGTGTTTCTTGGTAGCTTCTGCCATAAATTGCTTGAAGTCATCTGGTACACCATTCTTGAAAACATCTAAATCAGCTGGAAGACCATTTGGATAGAGAGCCATTATCTTTGGTGGGAATTCACCTGGAACACAATCTTCAAAGAATTCGTGTTGTGGTGGGCTGTTTGGGAAGTATTTATCCCATGATGCTGGACGACCATTTGGCCAATATTTCTTAAGTATAGCTGGAAATTCTCTTGATCTTTATTTAAAATAGATAAATAATTAATTAAAAAAAAAAAGAACATATATATATATATAAATATATATATTTATATATTTATATCAATAAATAAATTTTTAAAATTAATATTTAATGTCAAAAAAAAAAAAAAATTATAAATTATTTATTTTAACTTTTTTCAGAAAAAAAAAAAACTAATTATAAATGTTTCAATGTTATAATTACTTTCTAACTTCAAGACGAGCAAGATTTTGTCTAGTAATATCAGCCATTAATTCTTTTAAATCATCTGGTACTCCATTCTTGAAGATATCTAAATCACTTGGAAAACCGTATGGGAAGATTTCCTTCATTCTTGGTGGAACTTGACCTGGAGTGGCACCTTCGAATAATTCGAGTGGTGGTGGACCACCTGGGAATATTTTACACCATGATTCTGGACGACCATTTGGCCAAATCTTCTTAACAGCATCTGGCATTCCATTCACTTTCCTTTATTTTAATATTTATTTTTTTTTTTTATTTATATTAATTTATATAAATAATATTATATATATTATATAGAAAAAAAAAAAAAAAAAAAAAAGAATTAGTATTGAATATATTATAAATTTTTATATATTAATTTAATTTTTATTAATAGACTTAATTTACTTTTTAAATTCAAGTAAAGAAAGTTTCTCTTGAATATAGTCTACTAAGAATCTCTTGAAATCGGCTGGTATACCGTTCTTGAAAATATCTAATTCTGGTGGAAGACCATTAGGGAAGAGAGCTACTAACTTTGGTGGGAATTCTCCTGGAGTAGCACCTTCAAAGAATCCAATTGGAGGTGGACAGTTAGGGAAAATCTTATTCCAAGCTTCTGGACGACCATTTGGCCAGTATTTCTTAAGAATAGCTGGTGGACCACTATAATATCTAATTTAATTAAAATTTGTATTTTATAACAAATATTTTTTTGATATTCAATAAATAAAAATTAACATTATTAATAACTATTATTAAAAATAATAATTAAATTTTTCTTTATATGTTATCTTCTTCTAAATTTTTTTATTTTTAATCCTTTATTTATTTATTTATTTATTTATTTATTTATTTATTTATTTATTTATTTATTTATATATCTTTTTTTTTATTATTTCAATATTTAAAAATAGACTTACTTTCTAACTTTTGCTTTAGCAATTAAAATCTTTGTATGATCACTCAAAAATTGCTTGAAATCTTCTGGCATACCATTCTTGAAAATATTTAATTCTGGTGGAGCACCATTAGGGAAGAGAGCCTTGATCTTTGGTGGAATTTCCCCTGGGACAGCATCTTCAAAATATTCAAGTGGTGGTGGACCATTAGGGAAGAGCTTCTTCCAAGCTTCTGGACGACCATTTGGCCAGTATTTTTTTAATATTTCTGGGACTGATCCTCTATTTCTATATTTGATATTAATTATTAATTATAATTTTTAAAATTAAAATTTATGAAATTATATAAATTTAAGAAAAAAAAAAAAAAAAGTTTATATCATTAATATTTATTATTTAATATTTATTATTTATTATTTTTATTCATTTATTTATTTTTATTTACTTATGTCTTTTTTTATTTATGTCATATATTGTTTAATTTTATTTTATTTTATTTTATTTTATTTTTTTTTTTTTTTTTAATTTTTTAATATATAAATGATTTACCTTTGTTTTTCAAGAGCAGCCAAATGCTCCTTTGTAGCTTCAGCCATGAATTGTTTGAAATCATCTGGCATTCCATCTTTAAATATATCTAATTCTTCTGGAAGACCATCTGGATAAAGAGCTAAAAGCTTTGGTGGGACTTCACCTGGAACACAGTCTTCAAAGAATTCATGTTCTGGTGGACAATTTGGGAAAAATTTATTCCATGATTCAGGACGACCATTTGGCCAATATTTTTTAAGAATAGCTGGTACTGGCATCTTTTTTTATTATTATTATTATTATTACTACTTTTCTTTTCTTTAATACACTTTTACTTTTTCAAAATGTATTTTGAAGATGAGAAAAAATAAAAACTAGAAGGAAAAATTAAGAATATTTATACTTGAATTAAATAATTATTGAATATTAATATAATTTATGATTTAATTTTTATTAATTTTAAAATTTATAAAATATTTTATATGTATAATTAAATTAAAAATCAATACTATAAATATATATATTTTAAATTTAAGTTTTTATTTTATTTTAATTTTTTTTTTTATTTATAATGTTTTTATTTTTTTTTTATATAATTATATATATATATATTTATAATATTTTTTTGTTTTATTTTAACATTATTTTACTTTTATTTTCAGTTTATTAATTATTTATTTAGTATTAATAATTATTAAATTTTAATATTTAATATTCCTTTTGGTTTTTTTTTTTTTTTTTTTTTAAAAAAAAAAAAAAATTAATTAAAAATTTAATTTAGAGTTATAATTATTTTTCATTATTATTTTTTTTTAAACAAAAAAAAAAAAAAAAAAAGAATTAACTTTAATTACCTAAGATTATATCTGTACTGAATTTGAAATGATAATTTGATATAAATACTTTAATATAGTTAATATATCATATACTTCAATATATAATAATATTTTTAATTACGATACTCTATTATAAAAGTAATAAGATATTATAAAGTTATAAAAAAAAATTTTTTTTTAATTAAATGAAAGAAAGCTAAACTATTGAATAGGTAAGCTTATAAAAAAAAACATTGTTTATTATATATTTAATGTTTCTTAATATTCACAATAAACATATAATATAATTATTTAATATTAATATTAGATATATAACATAAAAGTTTTTAGTTAATAATGAATTTTTATCTTGGTTAATGAAAAAAAAAAAAAAAAAAAAAAAAAAAAAGTCTCATAAATAATTACTAAAATTTAAAAAATTATTATAAAAATTTTTTTTTTTTTATGGAATAATTCATCAAATATTTAATATCAATGATATATTAGAGTATAATCCTTTTTTTTTTTTTTTTTTTAATTATAAATATTTATAATAATATAATTTTTTTTTTTGGTATTTTTTTTTCTTTACTAATTTTATATATATAATATATCATTTAAAGTTTATTGATGGTAATTGAAATTTAATATTTAAGTGAATAAATAAATAATTTAATAATAAATAAATAAATATAAATAAATAAATAAATATAAATAAATAAAGATTTAATAAATTAATTATGGATAAAAATTTATATTAAATTTTAAGATAGAAAATAAAATTTATATATTATAAATTTATTATGGAAGTAAACTTTAAAAAAATCCAGACTCTTTTTTTTTTCTTTAAAAAGCTAAATTTTAATTGAAATAAAAATGAAAATTATCACTATACATTCATTATTATAAATTTTAATGTTATCATAATTATTGTTATTATTATTTTTAAATTATTTATTATATATAAAATATAATAAATTATAATATAGAATATATAAAATATAGTAAATAATAATATATGTATAAAAAATATATATTATATATCTATATCTATAAAAAAATAAAATTATAAAAAATTAAAAATTTATATTTATTACCATAAAAAAAAATTTTTTTTTTTTTTTTTGATACTATAAATTATAATTAATTTCAAATGAAATTAAATGAATTTAAGCTCTCGTTACTACTAATTATTACTATTATAATTATTATTCTTTAAAAGTAAAAAAAAAAATAAAAAAGTACAAATATAAAAAAAAAAAACAAATAAATTAATATTAAATAGTTAACATAGTTTTATAATAATTAATAATAATATATAAAAATAATAATTAATAATTATATATAAAAATAATAAATAATAAATACAAATAATAATATATAATAATTAATAATAATAAATAATAAATAATAATATATATATAAAAGTAACGATTCATAAATATTATTAAATGTTAAACTCAAAAAAAAAAAAAGGAATCAATATAATTAATAAAAAAGTATTAACTAAGCAATAATAATAAGTAATTTAAAAAATAATTATTTGAGTAACACAATTTCTGGAAGAAAGAAAGAAAAGATAAATACAAAAAAGGAAAGATAAATCTTTTTTTAAAAAAAATTAATAATAATAATAATAATAATAATAATAATAATAATAATGTAGGAAAAGAATATAAAAAAAAATAAATATAAAAAAAATAATAATAGAACGGAATATTATATGAAGTATAATTTAAAAGTATAAGTTAATGAAAAATTAAATAATAAATAATATTTTATCCATATATTTATATTATTTATTAATAAAATTCACATTCAGTTATTTAAAGTTACTATTTAATATATAAAAATTTTTAAATTAGTTTTAATATTTTATTCAATTCATGGTAAATGATGAAGATATTAATAATTAATTAAACTATTTAATTAGATTTAAACTATAATAAATTTTAATTATAATTAAAATTTTAATAATTTATAGTTAATAATCCTTAAAGTAAATAATAATTGATGTTTATTAACCTTTTATTTAAGTAATTAATAATCAGTAATATCTAGTGTTTTTTTATTTTTCTTTTTTTTTTTTTTTTTTTTTTTTTTTTCTCCTAAATAATTAATTATCAATTATAATTAGTGATACTTTTTCATCCAAAATAATATTAATTAACAATAATGTAAAAGCATCCATTTTTTAAGTATTCTGTTTAATGGTTGCAGATTTATTAAAAATTGTTTAATTTTCCATGTATCATTAATTGAACATAATAATTTTAAAAAAAAAAAAAATAAATAAAAAAATAAAAAAGATAAAATATTGTATATTTTTGATAATATTATTATTGATATTATTATTAATGTCATTATTATTACTATTTCATATCATTACTATTATTATTATTATTTATACTAATTTATGAAAATGTGGCTTATTTTGTCATATTTTCATAATTATTTGATAATATAGAGTATTAATTTATAGGAATAAATATAACCATATTAAAAACTTTAAAAAAAAAAAAAAAAGATATATATATAATTAATACTATATAAATAATGCATAGTTATGTTTAAAAATCATAAATCCTTACTGGTTCTACTTCCTTAAAAAAAAAAAAAAAAAAAAGGAACATTAATTAAAATTTAATTTTATTATATAAAATTATAATTTTTTTTTACTCCTAATTATTAACATATAATTTATGCAATTAATAAAAACATATAAGAATTTAAAAAAAAAAAAAAAAAAAAAAAAAAAAAAAAAAAAAATAGGTACTTTTTTTTTTTTTTTTAATTAGATTCAAATTGAATTTAAATTTATTCATTTCATGTACATAATTAAATATTATTAAAGTTTAAAATTTTAGAATTTTATTTATTAATAATTTAATTTTTTTTTTTTTTTTAATATTAATATATTATATATATATATAATTAAAAAAAAAAAAGTTTGAATATTTATTTCTATGGATATTATATATATATAATTTTTACTACTTCAAATTTATTTTTCAAAGTATTACACTATACTATAGTAAGAGAGAAAGAATAAAAAAAACTAATATATAATAAAATACTATTGTTTTAAATATTAATTCATTGGAATACAAATGATCTTGGTAATTATTTGAAATAATTTAAATTTTTGAAAAGTAAATATGAACTACTTAAGCATAACTAAAAAACAAAGCAAAAACAAAAATCTTCAAATCATTTAAAATTGAAGATAATTCATATTATAATATAAAATAAAATAAAATAAAATATATTCCTCTTTACTATAACATAGTCTAAAATCATTTCTTTTGTATTTCCTGAATTATATATAGATCTATATGTATATACATTATATTATTTTTAAATAATGTTTTTTTTTTTATTTTATTTTAATTATGATTAATACCAATATTAATTGTAATGGTATTGATGAAAATAGTATTATCAATAAAAAAAAAAAAAAAAAAGATGTATTATTACGCTTTTTAAAGCAAGTTTTATTAATATTTCTTAATTTTTTTTTTCCATAATCGAATATAATTTTTAGTAGTTTAATTATAAAAAAAAAAAAAAGTTAAAGTTCATATTCTTGTGAAACATTGAATTAAAGGTTTTATTATGATTATTTTTATTATTCATTTATTCATTATTATTTTTATTATTATTATCATTTTATCTTTATTTATATATATATATATTTGTTTATCTTTTTTTTTTTTTTTTAAAAAAAAAAAAAAAAAAAAATTTATAGTTTATATGTTTAATTAAAAAAAAAAAAGATTTTTTTGACCATAAGAACTGTCCAAAACCTGTTTAATAAAATTTCTAAATAATGATAATAATAAACATTTAAATCATCAAATAATAATATATATACTCATATTTATTAATAAAATATACATATATTATATATATTTTATATATATTTGATAATTAAAACCCTGAATGAAAATAAATCATTTTAAAAAAAAAAAATTTTTTTTTTTCATTTACTAAATCTTAAGTTATTTAAAATAAAATAAAATAAAATAAAATAGAAGCATTCTGTTACCGTTGAATTAGATATATTTATACATTTATATGTTTAAATAAACATAAAAAGAATTTTTTTTTTTATTTCTTTATTTCTTTATAATTGTGTAATAAAAATAATTCATTAATTTATATATATATATATTAAAAGTATAAAAAAAAAAAAACATGTGTGAATATAAATAATATAAAAGTTTCATAAGTGAGTATATAAATAATTAAGTATATAAATAAATAAATATATAAATAAATAAATAAAAAAAAAACAATAATAGATTTTATTTAATATTATTATTATCTAATTTTTTTTTTTTTTTTTTTTTTTTTTTTTTTTTTTTTTTTACTTTTTATTTTATTCAATTTATGTTATTTTATATTTTATCTTATATTTATATATTTAATATTTTAAATCCTTTGACTTTTATTTTTATTATATATAAATAAATCATCTATATTAACTAATTAGTTCATTTTGTAATTACTAATGATTTTAACTTTTCATTAAGTTAATTTTTTTTTTTTTTTTTTTTTTAATATTTAATACTATAAATTAAATCTATATGTTTTAAAATTGTAATTTTAAATTATAATTTAAAATCTAATATAATTCAACAACAACGAAAATAAAAAAAAAAAAAAAATCTTTATTTCTATATTTATTTCTAGTTTTAAAACTTCTAATATCTCTAAAAAAAAAAAAAAATTTTTTTTTGTATAAATTACTTTTGAAAAGAATAAAAATTACCATTTTTTATCTTTAATAATATATAATTTTAATAATATAAAAATCTAATTATCATATTTATATTTCAATTAATGAATTTTATAGCAACAACAAGCAAAAATCACTAAAATAACAAATAATAAAAAGCCTATAATAATAACTCCA
>JACVTC010000010.1:1227500-1310000 GCA_016946835.1 Neocallimastix lanati (nom. inval.) | reverse complement strand
TAATAATTTTTACCTAGCATTTATAAAATCTGATGTTTCATCCTCTGAAACATTAGATTCATTTAATAATTTTATTCTATTATAATCATATGGATAAACATTCATATATCTATTTCTTGCTTCATTTAAAAGACTTGTTGCTGCATTAACAGACTGATGATCAGGATTTTCGTCAAAATACTAATATACAGTAGTATGTATATTTAATTTATATAATATATAATATATATATATTTTAATTATGATTTTATATAAATATAAATAAAGTTATAAATATGAATGATTTATTAATGATTTCCGTGTTATAATTTATAATATATATATTATTTTATTCTATTATTATGGTTTTAATTATTATTTTTTTTTGTTTTAAGTTTATAAAACTATTAATTAATATTTAGTTAGTTAATAAAATAATTTATGATAAAACAGAAATAACTTTTTAAAGAAAAAAAAAAAATAATAATAAAAGAACATACTTCCAATTCAGCTGTAGCAATTTTTTGATAATTTTCAATAAAAAAAGTATTTGTGTTATAGTTAGTTCCGTTTATTTTAGTAACAGCATTACTTAACCATTCTGGTAAAAGTTCAAGATTTTCTTTTATCTTTTTTTCTTCAAGTATTCTAACTTCATTGACAGGATTATTTACTTTGGTAAAATTTATTCTACTTAATGGATTTGTTCTATTTCCTTTAATACCTCTAGTTCCTTGAGGTCTATTACTTTGATCTCTAGAATTATTATTCATTGACTATTAAGATGGTTACTACTTAATATTATTTAATTAATAATTAATTTTTATTTATTTTATTTTATTTTTTTTCTATTTTATTATTATTATTATTATTATTATTATTATTATTATTATTATTATTATTAAGTTTTTTTGATATTATAGGTATTATTTATTTAATAAATAAATATTAAAAAAAAAAATAAAATCAAAAAAAAAAAAAATTTTTTTTATTATTATTATGAATGATACTTGTTTGATAATAATAAAATTAAAATTCATAGATTAAATTATTAATTAAATTTTTTTTTAATATATATAATATTATATATATTTAAAAAATTAAAATTAAAATTAAAATTAAAAAAAAAAAAAAAAAAAAAAATTAACCCTTTTTTTTTTTTTTTTTTTTTTATTTGAATCATAATTTTTATATTTATTTTATTTTATTTTAATTTTATATTATATTATATTGTATTATATATATTATATTATATCACAAATAATATTACCAAATTAATTATAAATATTAGCTAATTAATTATTATAAAATAGATATATTAGTTAATATTTTAATTAATATTACTATTAATTATTATTATTAATCGAAAAAAAAAAAGGAAATTTATATTATATATATATATATATTTTTTTTTTTTCTTTTTTTAAAATTCATTTAAAGTCAAAATAAAATTAAAAAAAAGAGTTATATATATAATTTAAAATAAATAAAATGGATTATTCATTCAAGGCAACCTTAAATAATATTAAACCCTTAATTATATCATTAAAAGCTATAGCTTCTAGTCAAGTAATTTAACATTTTTTTAAATATATATTTTTTTTTACCATTAAAAAGATTTTTTTTTTTTTTTTTTCAAAAATTATTATTATTATTATTATTATTATTATTATTATTATTATTATTATTATTATTATTATTAAATATTAATAAATTATTTAATATTTATTCAATTATTATGTTTTATTTTCGATAATTATTACTTAATATTTCTTCTTCATTCTAAATATTTAAAATTTTTTAAAAAGAATTATAATACCAATTGCTTAATATCGGATTATGGAATAAAATTTTCAATTCAAAATTCTTCATCTGTTGAAGCAAGAGCATATATTCAAAAATCATACTTTCAGGAATATTCTTTACAAATCAATCAAACGAAAGAAAATAATGAAATGATAAAAGAAACACAAGAAAATAGTAACAATAATGACAATGAAATTATCGGTGATACCAATGAATTTTCAAACCATGGTTTAAATAGTTCAAATAAAAATTCAGAAATTATATTTTCTTTGAATATAAATACTTTACTCGATTGTTTAACTATTTTTGGTGGTTTTCAATTAAGCAATTCAAATAATTTAAAAATTACAAAAAGTTCAAATTCTGATATAAATGTGATTGATATTTCAAAATCAAAAACAACCTTAAGAATGGAATGTAATAGTTCTACAGGAAGATTGGATTTATTGTAATTACTTTAATATATATTAATATATTTATATATATTTAAATTTTTTTAAAAGATATATATATATATATTTTTTTTTCTTTTTATTATATTATTAATATTTTTGTTGTATTTTATATATATATATATATATATATATTTTTTTTCTATGTATGCATTTATTTTTAATAGATTGGAAGATAATGGTGTTATTACAGTGTGTAAATTAAATACTTATGAATTTAACGAAACCTCTGAAATTGAAGCCATGCTTAACCAGTATCCACTTATAAATCAATTAATTTTAAATGTAAAAAAGAAAAAAAAAAAAAAATGGAAATTTTATCATTTAAATTAATTTATTATTAATAATGATAAGAAGAATAAATAACTTATTATCGATAATAATAATAAAATTTTTATTTATATATATTTTTAATAATATGATATGTTAATAATTAAAAAATATCATTAATAGTCAAAGTGGTTAAATGATGCTTTTTCTACTCTAGATAGTAGTTGTGAAGAAATAACGATTAGAATTTCACAAGAAGCACCTTATTTTGAAATATCAGCAACTAATGTTTCCGGTACAACAAAAATTGAATATACTAAAAATCCTGAAGTCATAGAAACATTTAATTGTAATGCAACTTCTATATTTAGGTAAAAAAAAAAGCAATTATTCTTCATTATTATTATCTTATTTATTTATTTATAAAATATAAAATATAAATTATATATTTTATATTTTTAAATATTGAAAATATTATATATAATATTTATATTTTATTATTATTATTATTATTATTATTATTATTATTATTATTATTATTCATCGTCAAAATTAATTTGTATAAATAATATTTATATATATATAAAAGTTATAAATATTCACTATTAACGAATATGTTTAAGGCCCTGGCTTTATCTACAAAAACACAATTAAAAACAAATTCTAAAGGAGTTTTACAATTTCAAGTAATTTATTAAAATTTAAAGTTTTATTTAATATATATATTTATATTATTATTATTAAAAATAAGCAAACGAACAAACAAACAGAATTATTAATTCTTAAATATTAATATTAATATTATTATTATTATTATTATTATTTTAGTTTATGATACCAACAATTGATACTATGGTTTGCTTTGTCGATTATATTATAATACCTTCTATTGAATAAATATATATATATATATATATATTTTTTTTTTACAATATTTTATTACTTTTTCTGAATTGATTATATTCAACTTATCATTATACCATATTATGTCATGATAATAGAAGTTATAATTAATATAAAAAGAATATATATATATATATATATATATATATTTAAAACTATTTTACAGAAAAGTTATAATTAATATAATATATATATATATATATTCAAACTATTTTTCAAAAAATCTTATATATATATATATATATCGATTATTTTTTTTTATTCTATTTAACTCTATTAAACTATTAATTCAATAATATATATATATATATAAAAGAAAACTTTAGAAAATTTTAGAGATAATGTAATAATTTATAAATAATTTAAAAAGTAAAATGAATAAAAGTATATAAAGTAAAAAATTAAAAATATTAAGAATATTAACAAATATTCTTAATATTAATAAAATTTTTTTTTACATATTTAATATATAATTATTAAATTATTTATTTATTTATCTATCTATTTATTTATTTATTTATTTATTTATTTATTTATTTATTATTATTATTATTATTATTTTCAAAATTAGAAAGTTTTCTTTCAATCTTTTATTTATTCAGCAAATGTAAAATTTTAATTTTTTTTATAACTGATTTATGATTTTTTCTGTTTTTTTTATAAATAAATAAATAAATAAATAAATAAATAAATAAATTTAAATAAAAATCTTTTATAATATTTGAAATTTTTTTTTTAAATATATATATATATCTAAAAATTAAAAAGTTTAAAAGTTCACTGATAAAAAGGAATTGAACGAATGGTTTCAGAAAACTTTCATCAAAAAAAAATATATATATATATATGTAATTAAAAATTATAAGTGGATAAATTAATAGAAAATGTTTAATTTTGAAAAAATATATCTATAATTATATATATTAAAAAAAAAATTTATATTTTGAAAATATTTTTTTTTTCTTTTTTTTTGTTATTTATATGATAAATAATATTTAATAATAAATAATAAAAAGAGAGTATTTATTAATAAATAGTAAATAGTAAATAATAAATAATAAATAGTAAATAATAAATAATAAATAATAAATAATTGAATAATAAATAATAAATAATAAATAGTAAATAATAAATAATTAAATAATAAATAATAAATAATAAATAATTGAATAATAAATAATTAAATAATAAATAATTAAATAATAAATAATTAAATAATAAATAATAAATAATAAATAATAAATAATAAATAATAAATAATAAATAATAAATAATAAACAATTAAATAATAAATAATAATAGTATTCTTTAGTAATTTGGAATTTATATGTTAACTTAATTAAATGAATATATTAAGGACTATTTTGAGTTATATAAAGTTAACTTAAGATTTAAATAAATAACGAATTTATATGTATTTATGTTTAATATTGTGACTTGTATATTTAATTTATTACAATATACATTAATATATTTAACATGCATTAAATATAATACTTTAATAATAAGTTATTTAATATGTTTTTAATAAATATGACACTTTTTTCATATGTTTCACATATTTTAACATTCCCCCTCAAACCTAATTGTTTGAATTAAATAATTTGGTTTGTCGTTGAATATGTGTATTATTTCTCTAAACCAAATTTTCTTAATTCCTAATTTCTCTAATTTCACTTATATTTAAATGAGTTTCATAAAGCAATAAATAATTTCTTTTAAGTAAAATTAATCAAATAATTTAGTTAAATTTTGAAAATTGATATCATTATTCCCCTTCAAATTAGTATTCTTAAATTATGATATTATGTTTTAAGCTTAAGAAGTCAGATAAGTTAATTAGAATATTAACCAATAATTTAACGATCACAATATTTTATTAATGTTGGTAAGAGGTAACCAAAGTATCACTCTTTATGGATAAGATGAAACCTTTTATATCTTCTCTTCTGTAGGTTTTTTTTTTTTTTTTTTTTTTTTTTTTTTTTTATTATGAACCTTAAGATTACGTATAGTGTAGTAGTTGAATTATGTTTGTTGAAACTATTATGCTTATTTTATTTGTAACTATATTACCATGTATTTTTGTATTCGATATTTAACGTTTTGTGGATTAACGAATAAACCATTATTAATAACTAATTTATTATTCAAGATTTAATTAATTTTGATTGACTACTCGCTAAGTTTTACAACGATCATTTATTATTTATGACTAGCTTTCTTTGGTTTCCGTCATTTTAAATTAAAAGAATTAGAATTTTTAATAATTTTCTCTTTTCGACATAATGTTAGGGGCTATATAATGATTTGTCTTTAGGAGAATCTTATTGAGATTCACTGAGACTCTTAATCTATTAGGAAATTGGAATTTATATTTTAACTTTATTAAATGAATATATTATGATTAAAAGTTATTTTGAGATACTTCTATTCTTAATTTAACTATAAGATTTAAACTAATACTAACATGTATTTATATGCTTACATTGTGGCTTGTATATTTAATTTATTACAATATCCATTAATCTTTATAGTAATTTAATATTTTTTTAATAAATATGACTTTTATTTCATATGTTTCACATATATCAATAATAAATGATAATAGTATTTATTAATAAATAATAAATAATAAATATTAAATAATAAATAATAATAAATAATTGAATAATTGACAAAAATAATAAATAAAATAATTATAAATAATAAATAATAATTGTTTTAATAATAATAATTATTATTATTAATATTACAGTAATACTATTAATTATTAACAATAATAAAAATTTGATAGTATAATTAGTAATTAAGTATATAATACTAAATGATAAATGTTAAAATTTATATATTAACTAATAAATAATAATAATAAATAATAAATCATCAATGATAAAGAATTTATAAAACTTTTATTAATTATTTAATAAATAAAAAAAAAACAATTATTAATATTTATTAATAATAATACTACAGCTTTAACAATAATTTAATAGCTGTAATAAAAAGTCATAATAATTTGATAAATAAAAATATAAAAATTAGAAATATTTGAAATATCCCAGTTCAATAAATGAAATGAGTTAAAAGAATCCTAAAAGAAAAAAAAATAAAAAAAATAAAAAATAAAATTAAAAATAAAATTTAAATTTAATTTATTATTATTATTATTTTAATTCTAATTTTTTATTTTTATTTTTTATTTTAATTAAAAAAAAAAAAAAAATTAAAATTAAGAAGATAAAATTAAAAAGATAAAAAAGATAAAAAAAAAATATGAAAGAAATAAATGAAAATTAAAAAATTATAATTAAAAAAAAAAAATATTAATAAAAACAATAAAAATAATAAAAATTATAAAAGCAATTTAAAATAATAATAATAAAAAAATTCATTTAGAGAGAAATTAAGAATAAATTAAAAAATTAAATATAAAAAATTAAATATAAAAAATTAAATATAAAAATTAAATATAAAAATTAAATATAAAAATTATAAAAAAAATAAGTATAAAATAAGTATTATGAAAGCTATTTAAAAACATTTAAATACTTAATATTTTTTATTTAATTATAATAAAATGGAAATATTATTTATTTTTATTTACGGAAAATTTAAATTGAGTTATCCCAGATCCGATATATATAAATATAAATATAATTATAAAATTTAATTTAATCAAATCAAATTCTCCTACTTTTTTATTTTATTTAAATTTCTCTATTTATTATTATTTAATTAATTCATTATTCATTATTAAATATTATTATTTAATTAGTTATTAATATTAAATATTATTATTTATTATTTATTATTTATTATTAATATTAAATATTATTATTTAATTAGTTCATTATTCATTATTAATATTAAATATTATTATTTAATTAGTTCATTATTCATTATTAATATTAAATATTATTATTTAATTAGTTCATTATTCATTATTATTTAAATTTTCCGTATCAGTTCAGGTTTATTTCATTTGTTTTAATACTCTGATCTAATAAATCTTAAAATATACAATTAGCATATTTAATACTATTTATTAGTAAGATTATTTTATTTTTTTCTTTATAAAAAAAAAAAAAAAAAAAAAAAGAAATTATCATATATATTTTCCCCTTATTTCATATTAATATAAATATTGTATATATAAAACTACTAAGAATAAAACTTTTTTATTTTTTTCCTTTCTACTTATTTTCATTAATAAATTAATAAATAAATTTCTATTAATCATAGTCATTGTTAATAATGATATTAATTATTTTTAATAAATTATATGTTAAATATCTTTTTTTTTTAATAAATAATTTAAATAATTTAATATCTTTTCATTTATAATTATTAAGATAATGAAAATATTAATTTTAGATATTTTATTATTAATTAATAGTTATTATTATTAAATAATATTTAATTTTAGATATTTCATTAATTAGTTATTATTTATGATTTATTATTCCAATTATTTTTATTTAATAATATGTTATTGTTAATAATAATATTATCATATTTATTAATTAAATAATAATAATTAATATTAAACTATTTAATTTTTTAAAAATTTTAATTTTTTTTTTTAATATGAATAACAATATTAGTAGTTTTGAGATTGTACTAAAAAAAAAAAGATATTAAATAAAGCAGTTTTAATGTAGATAGGAAAAGAACCAATTGTTCAGAATAAAGCAATCATAAATAATAATAAGTAATGAAATAAAAATAAAATAAAATAAAAATTTTTAAATAATATGATAATAATCTAAATAATAATAAATAATAATAATTATAATATGATTATAATCTAAATAATAATAACTAATATGATATATTTAGACAATGTGCAACAAATTTGTTTTGTATATGCATCACACACAAACCATAAAATATATATAACTATACTTTTTTTTTTATTATTTATTATTTATTAATAAATACTCTTCTTATTATTTATTATTCCATTTATTATTCAATTATTTATTATTATTTATTATTCAATTATTTATTATTATTTATTATTCAATTATTTATTATTATTTATTATTCAATTATTTATTATTATTTATTATTCAATTATTTATTAATAAATACTCTTTTTATTATTTATTATTCCATTTATTCAATATATTATTTATTATTATTCAATTGTTATTTAATTATTATGTATTAAATTGACTGTGTTATAATTTATTATTATTTATATTAATTAATTATTTTTTTATATTAAATTTTTATGCCGCTTTGAACATAAATTAAAAAATGGATAAATAATAAAATTTTAAAATAAAATTTTTTTTATTTTTATTTCAGCGGCCATAAATTAAAAATTCTAATTAATAATAAAATAAAAAATAAAAAAAAATTAAATATTCTGACATAAACCAATCATTTATTGGGATATTAATATAGGATAACAAGAATTTATTGGTATAAATTTATAATTAATAATTATATAATTAAAGATTTAAAGTAAAAAAAATTATTAAAAATAAAGTTCAAAACAATATTTGCAATAGTTAAAATGAAAATTAAAACTAAAATTACATAAATAAATAAAATAAAATTAAAAATAAAAATTTAATTTATTAATTATATTATAATAATCATTACTATAAATAAATGAATAAATGAATAAATAAAAATATATAATTATTAATTTATATATAAAAAGATCATTTTTTTCCTTTCATTCAAAAACTTTTTAATTTCAATTTTAATTTTAATTTTAATTTTGATATATATAAAATTGTATATTTATTTTTGTATATATAAATATAAATTATTTATTATCATTTCTTATTTATTTATAAATTTTGTATTATAGATTATTGTTATTTATTTTAATACAATCAGAAGATTTCAAGCAGGAAATATATTCTATTTTATAATATAAACAAATTAAAATTGAATCTTCAAATAAACTATTTTTTATTTTTATAATTCAATTATTATTAATTTTCATTAAATAAATAAAAAATAAATAAATAAATAAAATGAGATTATTTAGTGCTTTAACTTTAGCTGGTTTATCTATTTTAGGATGCCATGCTATGTCCTCTATGGAATTAACTAAAAATATGAAAATTGGTTGGAGTTTAGGTAATACTTTAGATGCCAATTGTGCAGATACACTTGATTATTCTGAGGATCAAACAGCTTCTGAAACTTGTTGGGGTAATGTGAAAACTACTGAAGGACTTTTCACTGCTTTAATGAAGGATGGTTTTGATACTTTCCGTATTCCAACCACATGGGATGGTCACTTTGGCGAAGGTCCAGATTATAAGATTGATAGTGCCTGGATGAAGAGAGTTCATGAAGTAGTAGATTATGCCTATAAAAATGGTGCCTACGTTATTTTAAATATTCATCATGAAAAATGGAACTATGCTTTTGCTAACAACTTAGAAAAAGCCAAAACTATTTTAGTCGCTATCTGGAAACAAATTGCAGCTGAATTTGCTGATTATGATGAACACTTAATTTTTGAAGGTTTAAATGAACCAAGAAAGGTTGGTGATCCAGTCGAATGGACTGGTGGTGATAGCGAAGGTTGGGATTTCGTTAATCAAATGAATGAACTTTTCGTTAAAACTATTCGTGGTTGTAGTGGTGAAAATGCTAAACGTCATTTAATGATTCCAACCTATGCTGCCACAACCCAAGATGGTGCCATCAATGCCTTCAAATTCCCATCTGGTGATAATAACTTAATTGTTTCACTCCACGCCTACACTCCATACAACTTTGCCTTAAATAATGGTGATGGTGCTGTTACCACCTTCGATAATCCAAGTGAATTAGATTACCTCTTCAATTTAATTAAAACCAAATTTATTAGTCAAAATATTCCAGTTATTATTGGTGAATTTGGTGCTATGAGTCGTGAAAATGATGCTGAACGTGCTAAATGGGCGGAATATTACACTAAGGGTGCTAAAGCTATTGGTGTTCCATGTGTCGTTTGGGATAATGGTATCTTTGAAGGTACTGGTGAACGTTTTGGTCTTATTGATAGAACCACCTTTGAAATTAAGGCTCCAGAAGTTGTTAACGGTTTAATGAAGGGTATTGGTTCCACTGGTCCAGTTACTCCAACCAAAAAGGAAACTTCAGGTTCTCCACAAGGTAATGAAGCCAACGCAAATGTTCCACCAATGGATGCTAATGCTAACAATAATAATGCTCCAGCTGATTTACCACCAAAATCTCTTCCAAATGAACTTCCAGCTGAAATCCCTACCGAAGTTCCAGCTACTGGTAATAATAATGATACACCATCCACTTCTTTACCACCAAAGACTCTTCCAAATGATAATACTTCTACTGGTAATGATGACAATAACAGTAACACAAATGTACCATCAGATTTACCAAGTAAATCTCTTCCAACTGAAAATAATAATAACAATAATAATGAATCTACTTTACCAACAAAGACTCTTCCATCTCAAAATGCTACAACCTTACCACCAAAGACTCTTCCAAATAATAATAACAATAACAATATGCCAGCACCACCAACTCAACAAGATCAACCAGTACCACCAACTCAACAAGATCAACCAGTACCACCAACTCAGCCAGAACAACCAGTACCACCAACTCAACAAAATCCACCAGCTCCACAAGCTCAACCAGAACAACCATCTGAGCAACAAGATTCACCAGCTCCATCAGGTGACTATTTCAGCTGTCCAAAGGATGACTGGAATTGTAAGCAAGGTATGGCCGATAAATGTTATAAGGAAGCTGACAGCTGTTGGACCTCACAAGGGGATGCCAGTAAATGTGAAGATCTTATTAAGAACTGTAATAAGATTTGGCAAAGCTAAATGAAATGAAATAATATAGGATAACAGAAAAAAAAAAGAAAATTTGAATTTGTAATAAGACCTTATATATAATTTAAATATAAAAAAAGGTTAAGATAAAATATTAAAAAAAAAATTTTATAATTTTTTATTTTTATTATGTAAATATATATATTTGATATATATATATTAATAACAATTTATTAGAGCAATCATTAATACCTTATATATAATTTGTAATATAACAATATCGAATAAGAATTTTTTCTTTTTAATAATAATAATAAAAATAATAAAATAATAATTATAGAAATAATTAAAAAATTAAAAAAAAAAAAATAGTAAAAATAAATTTATAATTTTCATTTTTATTTTTAAATTTGGAAAGTGTTGAGTAGTGTTTGTAAATAAATTTATTTAAACTATAAATTCAGTTATAAAAAATATATATATTAAAAAAAATCATATTTATTATAATACTAATAAAAATTAGAAAGATTTATTAATATTTAGGAGTTTATTTGATTTAGTTTTATCACATAAAATATTTATTTATTTATTTATTTTTATTTTATTTATTTCCTATCCTAAAAAATATTATATATAAATAGTTTACTATATAAATAATAATATATAAAAAAGAAATAATGTTTTACATATATTTCTTTCTATATTATTATTTCTATTATATCTAAATCAAATATATTATATTTTATATATTTAAGAAATAAATTTTTTTAATTCATATTTTAATTTATAAAATTGAATTAAATAAAAAAACTTATTTTCTTTTATTTTTTGAATACTAGACGAATGCTAATTCTTTTATTTAATTAACTTGTTTTTTATTATTTATTTCTATTTAAAATAATAATTTTATTATTACTTTTTTATTAAAATTATATTTATTTTATTAATTATAAATAAATTTTTTTAATTCTCATTTTATTTTATATAAATAGAATTAAAATAGAAACTTATTTTTTTTTTCTTTTTCATTTTGAAAAGAATTCAAAACTTTAATAAAAAAAAAAATAGTAAAATAATTTTTTTAAAAAAAAGAAATTATTGCTGAATTCGTCTAAATTTCAAAGGTAATTTTTTGGTTTATTTTCTTTTTAATTTAGAATATTCGAATTACATTTGGCTCATCAATGGATATTTATTTGATTTGACACTAGACAGCACTTTAAAACTTACAGTTTTTTTTAATTGCTGAAAAACTGTCTAAATTAAGTCATGGCTTTCAAATTAAGTAAATCCTTAGCTAAAAAAGATTGCAGTAACTGTCTAACACAAGACAGGGGTTTTGCTTTCATTAAAATTTTATTTTTACTTAAAATTTGTCTATAAAAAATAAATACCTGATTTATTTTTAAAACAAAATTCAAATAAAAATATAGTAGAATAGAATCCAATTCCATGGTAGTTAATATTTCTTCTTTTCTTCTTCTTTTTCTTTTTTTAATTCATTTCCAATGGTTTTTAAAGATTCCAATGATGAGACTTTTAATTACTTCTTTCCTCTTAACTTGAATTGCTTCTTTTTTTTATTTTAATTTCCTCTTAATATTAATTATCAAAGATATTTATTTTTTTTGATAAATTAAATAACTTTTCTAATTTTTTAAAAGTCTGAAGTTCAAAAACATTTGAAAATTTTTCTTTCTTTTATACTTTTTTTCCGATAATCTTTTTATTAATAAAATAAATATATATTATATATACAAAATGTTTATATGTATTAATTAAAAATATAAATATTAAAAAGACTTTTATTATTGGTGGTAGAGTAAATTTTTTTAAGATAATTAATATTTGTTCAAAAATAATGCTAATAAAAAATAATTAGTGGTAAAGTTACGTAATATCTCTATTTAATTTAAGTAATAATTTTATAATTTTTTTTTAGAAATTTTTATTAATAAAATTTTAACTGCTTTTTTTTTTTACATGCACATTTTTATTTTATTTTTTTTTTTAAAAAAATATCATTAATGAATATAATACTATAATTAAGAAAAATTTTACTTTAATACAACAATAAACAAAATCTATTTATTTTATATATTATTCATCCATTCATTTATTTAAATATAAAATTTATATACATAAACTTTATACATTTACTTTTTTTTTTTTTTTTTTTTTTCTTTTTGTAATTTTACATTATTGTACTTTAAATAAAAGAAATTATTATGAAAACTTTTAAAGACTACCTATTATAACTTATTATTACAAAAAACAAAACAAAAAATAAATAACAAAAATAAACACAATAATTTTTTTTTAAAAAATATTTGATAATAAAATTATATTAAATATTTAACAATTTATTAATTTCATTTTTACTTTTTTTATATATATACAACTTTTTTTTATTTTTTTTTAATAAAAACCCACCAATAAATTGCAACTCCATGTTTAAGTAAATCTTACTTAAAAAGACAAAAAAAATTATTTATTCATATATTATTCATCCATTCATTTATTTAAATATAAAATTTATATACATAAATTTTATACATTTACTTTTTTTTTGAAATTTTACATTATTATACTTTAAATAAAAAATTAATTATTAAGAAAACTTTTAAAGATTTCATATTATAACTTATTATTATTACACAAAATAAAACAAAACATAAGTAAAAAAATAAACACACCTATCTTAGAATTTGTTCATAATTTTTTGAGCTTTATTTAATGTAATTTTTTTTAATATTTTATAAAATTGTTTATTATTTTTACATTTATTTATTTATTTTTTATTATTAATTAATTATTATTTTATTTAAATAATTTTATTTTTTTATTTATTTTAATATTTAAAATAAGAATATTAAAAATAATATATAAAAAAGAAATATTGTTTTACATATATTTCTTTCTATATTATTATTTCTATTATTCTTAAATTAAATATATTATATTTTATATATTTAAGAAATAAATTTTTATAATTCATATTTTAATTTATAAAATTGAATTAAATATAAAAAAACTTATTTTCTTTGGTTTTTTTGAATACTAGACGAATGCTAATTCTTTTATTTAATTAACTTGTTTTTTATTATTTATTTCTATTTAAAATAATAATTTTATTATTATTTTTTATTAAATTTTATATTTATATTATTAATTATAAATAAATTTTTTTAATTCTCATTTTATTTTATATAAATAGAATTAAAATAGAAACTTATTTTTTTTTTCTTTCATTTTGAAAAGAATTCAAAACTTTAATAAAAAAAAATAGTAAAATAATTTTTTTAAAAAAAAGAAATTATTGCTGAATTCGTCTAAATTTCAAAGATAATTTTTAGTTTGTTTTCTTTTTAATTTAGAATAGTCGAATTACATTACATTAGGCTCATCAATGGATATTTATTTGATTTGACACTAGACAGCACTTTAATATTACAATTTTTTTCATTGCTGAAAAACTGTCTAAATTAAGTCATGACTATCAAATTAAGTAAATCCTTAGCTAAAAAAGATTGCAGTAACTGTCTAACACAAGACAGGGGTTTTGCTTTCATTAAAATTTCATTTTTATTTAAATTTTGTCCATAAAAAATAAATACCTGATTTATTTTTAAAACAAATTTCAAATAAAAATATAGTAGAATAGAATCCAATTCCATGGTAGTTAATATTTCTTCTTTTCTTCTTCTTTTTCTTTTTTTAATTCATTTCTAATGGTTTTTAAAGATTCCAATGATGAGACTTTTAATTACTTCTTTCCTCTTAACTTGAATTGCTTCTTTTTTTTATTTTAATTTCCTCTTAATATTAATTATCAAAGATATTTATTTTTTTTGATAAATTAAATAACTTTTCTAATTTTTTAAAAGTCTGAAGTTCAAAAACATTTGAAAATTTTTCTTTCTTTTATACTTTTTTTCCGATAATCTTTTTATTAATAAAATAAATATATATTATATATACAAAATGTTTATATGTATTAATTAAAAATATAAATATTAAAAAGACTTTTATTATTGGTGGTAGAGTAAATTTTTTTAAGATAATTAATATTTGTTCAAAAATAATGCTAATAAAAAATAATTAGTGGTAAAGTTACGTAATATCTCTATTTAATTTAAGTAATAATTTTATAATTTTTTTTTAGAAATTTTTATTAATAAAATTTTAACTGCTTTTTTTTTTTACATGCACATTTTTATTTTATTTTTTTTTTAAAAAAATATCATTAATGAATATAATACTATAATTAAGAAAAATTTTACTTTAATACAACAATAAACAAAATCTATTTATTTTATATATTATTCATCCATTCATTTATTTAAATATAAAATTTATATACATAAACTTTATACATTTACTTTTTTTTTTTTTTTTTTTTCTTTTTGTAATTTTACATTATTGTACTTTAAATAAAAGAAATTATTATGAAAACTTTTAAAGACTACCTATTATAACTTATTATTACACAAAACAAAACAAAAAATAAATAACAAAAATAAACACAATAATTTTTTTTTAAAAAATATTTGATAATAAAATTATATTAAATATTTAACAATTTATTAATTTCATTTTTACTTTTTTTATATATATACAACTTTTTTTTATTTTTTTTTTAATAAAAACCCACTAATAAATTGCAACTCCATGTTTAAGTAAATCTTACTTAAAGACAAAAAAAATTATTTATTCATATATTATTCATCCATTCATTTATTTAAATATAAAATTTATATACATAAACTTTATACATTTACTTTTTTTTTTTTTTTTTTTTTTTTTTTTTTTTTTTTTTTTTTTTTGAAATTTTACATTATTATACTTTAAATAAAATATTAATTATTAAGAAAACTTTTAAAGATTTCATATTATAACTTATTATTATTACACAAAACACAACAAAAAATAAATAAAATAAACACACCTATCTTAGAATTTGTATATAATTTTTGAGCTTTATTTAATTTTTTTTTTTAATATTTTATAAAATTGTTTATTATTTTTATATTTTTTTTTATTATTAATTTTCTATTTTTAATTAGTTATTATTTTATTTAAAAATTTCTTTTAATTTTTTATTTATTTTAATATTTTAATGAGTTATAATATTATATTTAAAATAAAAATATTAAAAATAATAAATAAAAAGAAATATTGTTTAACATATATTTCTTTCTATATTTTAATTTCTATTATTCCTAATTCAAATATATTTTACTTTAAACATTTTAGAAATAAATTTTTATAATTCATATTTTAATTTATAAAATTGAATTAAAAATAAAAAAACTTATTTTCTTTGGTTTTTTTGAATACTAGACGAATGCTAATTCTTTTATTTAATTAACTTGTTTTTTATTATTTATTTCTATTTAAAATAATAATTTTATTATTATTTTTTATTAAAATTATATTTATATTATTAATTATAAATAAATTTTTTTAATTCTCATTTTATTTTATATAAATAGAATTAAAATAGAAACTTATTTTTTTTTTTCTTTTTCATTTTGAAAAGAATTCAAAACTTTAATAAAAAAAAATAGTAAAATAATTTTTTTAAAAAAAAGAAATTATTGCTGAATTCGTCTAAATTTCAAAGATAATTTTTTGGTTTATTTTCTTTTTAATTTAGAATAATCGAATTACATTAGGCTCATCAATGGATATTTATTTGATTTGACACTAGACAGCATTTTAAAACTTACAATTTTATATTGCTGAAACTGTCTAAATTAAGTCATGACTATTAAATTAAGTAAATCCTTAGCTAAAAAAGATTGCAGTAACTGTCTAACACAAGACAGGGGTTTTGCTTTGATTAAAATTTTATTTTTATTTAAAATTTGTCTATAAAAAATAAATACCTGATTTACTTTTAAAACAAAATTCAAATAAAAATATAGTAGAATAGAATCCAATTCCATGGTAGTAACTATTTCTTCTTTTCTTCTTCTTCTTCTTCTTTTAATTCATTTCCAATGGTTTTTAAAGATTCCAATGATGAGACTTTTAATTATTTCTTTCTTCTTTATTTGAATTGCTTCTTTTTTTCTTTTTAAATTCTTCTTAATATTAATTATTAAAGATATTTAATTTTTTTGATAAATTAAATAACTTTTCTAATTTTTTTAAAAGTCTGAAGTCCAAAAAAATATGAAAATTTTTCTTTCTTTTATACTTTTTTTTCTGATAATCTTTTTATTAATAAAATAAAATATATATTATATATACAAAATGTTTATATCTATTAATTAAAAATATAAATATTAAAAAGAATTTTATTAATAGTGGTAGAGTAAATATTTTAAGATAATTAATAATTATTAAAAAATTAAATGAAAAAACATTTGGTGGTAAAGTTTAGTAATAATCTCTATTTAATTCAAGTAATAATTTAATAATTTTTTTTTAGAAATATTTATTAATAAAATTATATTATATAATTAATAAAATTTTAATTTCATTTTTTTTATATATACATTTATGATAATGAATATAATACTATGATAAAGAAAAATTTTACTTAATAAAACAATAAAAAAAAATCTATTTATTTTATATATTATTCATCCATTCATTTATTTAAATATAAAATTTATATACATAAACTTAATACATTTACTTTTTTTTTTTTTTTTTTTTTTTTACATTATTACACTTTAAATAAAATTTTTTTTTTTTTATATTATTACACTTTAAATAAAAAAATAATTATAAAGAAGACTTTTAAAGACTTTCTATTATAACTTATTAGTACACAAAACAAAGCTAAAAATAAATAAAAAAATAAACACACCTATCTTAGAATTTGTTCATAAATTTTGGGCTTTATTTAATTTAATTTTTTTTAATATTTTATAAAATTGTTTATTATTTTTACATTTTTTTATTTTTTTTATTATTAATTAATTGTTATTTTATTTAAGAATTTCTTTTAATTTTTAATTATTTTAATATGTTCATTAATTTTAGTTTTATATTTAAAATAAGAATATTAAAAATAATATATAAAAAGAAATATTGTTTTACATATATTTCTTTCTATATTATAATTTTTATTATTTTTATTATACTAAATATTTTTTTATACATTTAAGAAATAAATTTCTTTAATTCATATTTTAATTTATAAAATTAAATTAATAAAAAAACTTATTTTCTTTGGTTTTTTTGAATACTAGACGAATGCTAATTCTTATATTTAATTAACTTGTTTTTTATTATTTATTTCTATTTAAAATAATAATTTTATTATTATTTTTTATTAAATTTTATATTTATATTATTAATTATAAATAAATTTTTTAATTCTCATTTTATTTTATATAAATAGAATTAAAATAGAAACTTATTTTTTTTTCTTTTTCATTTTGAAAAGAATTCAAAACTTTAATAAAAAAAAAATAGTAAAATAATTTTTTTAAAAAAAAGAAATTATTGCTGAATTCGTCTAAATTTCAAAGATAATTTTCAGTTTGTTTTCTTTTTAATTTAGAATAGTCGAATTACATTACATTAGGCTCATCAATGGATATTTATTTGATTTGACACTAGACAGCACTTTAAAGTTTACAATTTTTTTTCATTGCTGAAACTGTCTAAATTAAGTCATGACTATCAAATTAAGTAAATTCTTAGCTAAAAAAGATTGCAGTAACTGTCTAACACAAGACAGGGGTTTTGCTTTGATTAAAATTTTATTTTTACTTAAAATTTGTCTATAAAAAATAAATACCTGATTTACTTTTAAAACAAAATTCAAATAAAAATAGAGTAGAATAGAATCCAATTCCATGGTAGTAACTATTTCTTCTTTTCTTCTTCTTCTTCTTCTTTTAATTCATTTCCAATGGTTTTTAAAGATTCCAATGATGAGACTTTTAATAATTTCTTTCTTCTTTACTTGAATTACTTCTTTTTTTTATTTTAATTTCCTCTTAATATTAATTATCAAAGATATTTAATTTTTTTGATAAATTAAATAACTTTTCTAATTTTTTTAAAAGTCTGAAGTCCAAAAAAATATGAAAATTTTTCTTTCTTTTATACTTTTTTTTCTGATAATCTTTTTATTAATAAAATAAAATATTTATTATATAATCAAAATGTTTATATGTATTAATTAAAAATATAAATATTAAAAAGAATTTTATTAATAGTGGTATAGTATATTTTTTTAAGATAATTAATATTTGTTCAAAAATAATATTATATAAAAATAATTAGTGGTAAAGTTTAGTATTATCTCTATTTAAATTAGGTAATAATTCCATAAAGTTTTTTAGAGTATTAAATAATAAAATATATTAAATACTTAATAAATCATTTTTTAATTTTTTTTATATGTACAATTTTTTTTATTATTTTAATAAAACTCAATAATAAATACAACACCATGATTAAGAAAAATTTTATTATATTACTGTTAGAATATGATGTTACTTAAATATGTTTAAAAATTGTAATAATTATATTATTTATATTATTTCTAAAATAATTTCGTTTTATTTGAAATACAACTGTATTATTAACAAATTATAAATAGTATTAATAAGATACATTTTATCAAATATTTTAATCTTTGATATTGAAATAAAAATTATTAAATACAATAAATAATAAATTATTTATTTTATATTTAATTTATTCATTTATTTGAATATAAAATTTATATACTTATACTATATATATTTGCTTTTTTTCTTTTCGTAATTTTATACTATTATAGTTAAAATAAAAATAAAAAATTAAAGAGAAAAATTTAAAAGAATTCCTATTTTTACTATTATTACCCAAAACAACAAAATTTACAAAAATAAACACACTTATTTTTTAATTTGCTTATAATATTTGAGCTTTATTTAATTTAATTTTTTTTTTATTATTTATAAAATTCTTTATTTATTTTATTTTATTTTTACATTTTTTTTATTTTCTATTATTAATTAGTTATTATTTGATATAAAAATTTCTTTTATTTTTTTATTTATTTTAATACTTTTATCAATTATATAATATTACATTTAAAATAAAAATATTAAAAATAATATATAAAAAGAAATATTGCTTTACATATATTTCTTTCTATATGATGATTTCTATTATTCTTAATTCAAATATATTTTACTTTATAAATATTTTAGAAATAAATTTTTTTAATTCATATTTTAATTTATAAAATTGAATTAAATATAAAAAACTTATTTTCTTTGGTTTTTTTTTTTGAATACTAGACGAATGCTAATTCTTTTATTTAATTAACTTGGCTGTTTTATTTATTTCTATTTAAAATAATAATTTTATTATTACTTTTTTATTAAAATTATATTTATTTTATTAGTTATAAATAAATTTTTTTTAATTCTTATTTTATTTTATATAAATAGAATTAAAATTGAAACTTATTTTTCTTTTCTTTCATTTTGAAAAGAATTCAAAACTTTAATAAAAAAAAATAGTAAAATATTTTTTTTTAAAAAAAAGAAATGATTGCTGAATTCGTCTAAATTTCAAAGATAATTTTCAGTTTGTTTTCTTTTTAATTTAGAATAGTCGAATTACATTACATTAGGCTCATCAATGGATATTTATTTGATTTGACACTAGACAGCACTTTAATATTACAATTTTTTTCATTGCTGAAAAACTGTCTAAATTAAGTCATGACTATTAAATTAAGTAAATCCTTAGCTAAAAAAGATTGCAGTAACTGTCTAACACAAGACAGGGGTTTTGCTTTCATTAAAATTTCATTTTTATTTAAATTTTGTCCATAAAAAATAAATACCTGATTTATTTTTAAAACAAAAATAAAATAAAAATATAGTAGAATAGAATCCAATTCCATGGTAGTAACTATTTCTTCTTTTCTTCTTCTTCTTCTTTTTTTAATTCATTTCCAATGGTTTTTAACGATTCCAATGATGAGACTTTTAATAATTTCTTTCTTCTTTACTTGAATTACTTCTTTTTTTTATTTTAATTTCCTCTTAATATTAATTATCAAAGATATTTAATTTTTTTTGATAAATTAAATAACTTTTCTAATTTTTTTAAAAGTCTGAAGTCCAAAAAAATATGAAAATTTTTCTTTCTTTTATACTTTTTTTTCTAATATTCTTTTTATTAATAGAAAGAATTATTTATTATATAATCAAAATGTTTATATGTATTAATTAAAAATATAAATATTAAAAAAGAGTTTTATTAATAGTGGTATAGTATATTTTTTTAAGATAATTAATATTTGTTCAAAAATAATATTACTTAAAAATAATTAGTGGTAAAGTTAAGTAATATCTCTATTTAATTTAAGCAATAATTCCATAAAAAATTTTTTTAAAGTATTAAATAATAAAATATATTAAATACTTAATAAATCATTTTTTAATTTTTTTTATATGTACAATTTTTTTTATTTTTTTTTTTTTATAATAAATCAATAATAAATACAACGCCATGATTAAGTAAAATTTTACTTAATTACTGTTAGAATATGATGTTACTTAAATATGTTTAAAAATTGTAATAATTCTATTATTTATTTTATTTGTAAAATAATTTCGTTTTATTTGAAATACATTATTTTATTCTTTAAATAATTTCACTTATAAATAGAATTAATAATATACATTTTATCAAATATTTTAATCTTTGATATTGAAATAAAAATTATTAAATACAATAAATAATGAATTATTTATTTTATATTTAATTTATTCATTTATTTAAATATAAATTTTATGTACTTATAATGTATCCATTTACTTTTTTTTTCTTAATTTTATACTATTATACTTAAAATAAAAATAAAAAATTAAAGAGAAAAATTTAAAAGAATTCCTATTTTCACTTATTATTACACAACATTTCAACATTAACAAATATAAACACATTGATTTTTAAATTTGCTTATTTTATTTATTGCTTTATTAAATGTAATCTTATTTATATATTAAAATAACTTTTTTTTTTACATTTTTTAATTTTTTTTTTATTTATTATTTATTATCAATTAATTAGTATTTTATTTTAAAATTTCTTTTATTTTTTTATTTATTTTAATATTTTAATGAGTTATAATATTATATTTAAAATAAAATATTAAAAATAATATATAAAAAAGAAATATTGTTTTACATATATTTCTTTCTATATTATTATTTCTATTATTCTTAAATTAAATATATTTTATATTATATATATAAGAAATAAATTTTTTTAATTCATATTTTAATTTATAAAATTGAATTAAATAAAAAAAACTTATTTTCTTTGGTTTTTTTTTTTTTTTTTTTTTTTTTTTTTTTTTTTTTTGAATACTAGACGAATGCTAATTCTTTTATTTAATTAACTTGGCTGTTTTATTTATTTCTATTTAAAATAATAATTTTATTATTACTTTTTTATTAAAATTATATTTATATTATTAATTATAAATAAATTTTTTTAATTCTCATTTTATTTTATATAAATAGAATTAAAATAGAAACTTATTTTTTTTTTTCTTTCATTTTGAAAAGAATTCAAAACTTTAATAAAAAAAAATAGTAAAATAATTTTTTTAAAAAAAAGAAATTATTGCTGAATTCGTCTAAATTTCAAAGATAATTTTCAGTTTGTTTTCTTTTTAATTTAGAATAGTCGAATTACATTACATTAGGCTCATCAATGGATATTTATTTGATTTGACACTAGACAGCACTTTAAAGTTTACAATTTTTTTTCATTGCTGAAACTGTCTAAATTAAGTCATGACTATCAAATTAAGTAAATTCTTAGCTAAAAAAGATTGCAGTAACTGTCTAACACAAGACAGGGGTTTTGCTTTCATTAAAATTTTATTTTTACTTAAAATTTGTCTATAAAAAATAAATACCTGATTTATTTTTAAAACAAAATTCAAATAAAAATATAGTAGAATAGAATCCAATTCCATGGTAGTAACTATTTCTTCTTTTTTTTTTCTTCTTCTTTTTCTTCTTTTAATTCATTTCCAATGGTTTTTAAAGATTCCAATGATGAGACTTTTAATTATTTTATTTACCATAGGATAACCTTAATAATTGTTTTTTCCTTTATTTTTCACTTTATTTGTTATTTTTTTCTCAATTTCTTATTAATATTAATTATCAAAGATATTTAATTTTTTTTGAATTAAATTAAATAACTTTTCTAATTTTTTTAAAAGTCTGAAGTCCAAAAAAATATGAAAATTTTTCTTTCTTTTATACTTTTTTTTCTGATAATCTTTATATTAATAAAATAAAATATATATTATATAACCAAAATGTTTATATGTATTAATTAAAAAAATAAATATTAAATAAGAGTTTTATTAATAGTGGTATAGTATATTTTTTTAAGATAATTAATATTTGTTCAAAAATAATATTATATAAAAATAATTAGTGGTAAAGTTTAGTATTATCTCTATTTAAATTAGGTAATAATTCCATAAAGTTTTTTAGAGTATTAAATAATAAAATATATTAAATACTTAATAAATCATTTTTTAATTTTTTTTATATGTACAATTTTTTTTATTATTTTAATAAAACTCAATAATAAATACAACACCATGATTAAGAAAAATTTTATTATATTACTGTTAGAATATGATGTTACTTAAATATGTTTAAAAATTGTAATAATTATATTATTTATATTATTTCTAAAATAATTTCGTTTTATTTGAAATACAACTGTATTATTAACAAATTATAAATAGTATTAATAAGATACATTTTATCAAATATTTTAATCTTTGATATTGAAATAAAAATTATTAAATACAATAAATAATAAATTATTTATTTTATATTTAATTTATTCATTTATTTGAATATAAAATTTATATGCTTATACTATATATATTTGCTTTTTTTCTTTTCGTAATTTTATACTATTATAGTTAAAATAAAAATAAAAAATTAAAGAGAAAAATTTAAAAGAATTCCTATTTTTACTATTATTACCCAAAACAACAAAATTTACAAAAATAAACACACTTATTTTTTAATTTGCTTATAATATTTGAGCTTTATTTAATTTAATTTTTTTTTTATTATTTATAAAATTCTTTATTTATTTTATTTTATTTTTACATTTTTTTTATTTTCTATTATTAATTAGTTATTATTTGATATAAAAATTTCTTTTATTTTTTTATTTATTTTAATACTTTTATCAATTATATAATATTACATTTAAAATAAAAATATTAAAAATAATATATAAAAAGAAATATTGCTTTACATATATTTCTTTCTATATGATGATTTCTATTATTCTTAATTCAAATATATTTTACTTTATAAATATTTTAGAAATAAATTTTTTTAATTCATATTTTAATTTATAAAATTGAATTAAATATAAAAAACTTATTTTCTTTGGTTTTTTTTTTTGAATACTAGACGAATGCTAATTCTTTTATTTAATTAACTTGGTTGTTTTATTTATTTCTATTTAAAATAATAATTTTATTATTACTTTTTTATTAAAATTATATTTATATTATTAATTATAAATAAATTTTTTTAATTCTTATTTTATTTTATATAAATAGAATTAAAATAGAAACTTATTTTTTTTTCTTTCATTTTGAAAAGAATTCAAAACTTTAATAAAAAAAAATAGTAAAATAATTTTTTTAAAAAAAAGAAATTATTGCTGAATTCGTCTAAATTTCAAAGATAATTTTCAGTTTGTTTTCTTTTTAATTTAGAATAGTCGAATTACATTACATTAGGCTCATCAATGGATATTTATTTGATTTGACACTAGACAGCACTTTAATATTACAATTTTTTTCATTGCTGAAAAACTGTCTAAATTAAGTCATGACTATTAAATTAAGTAAATCCTTAGCTAAAAAAGAGTGCAGTAACTGTCTAACACAAGACAGGGGTTTTGCTTTCATTAAAGTTTCATTTTTATTTAAAATTTGTCCATAAAAAATAAATACCTGATTTATTTTTAAAACAAAATTCAAATAAAAATATAGTAGAATAGAATCCAATTCCATGGTAGTTAATATTTCTTCTTTTCTTCTTCTTCTTCTTTTTTTAATTCATTTCCAATGGTATTTAAAGATTCCAATGATGAGACTTTTAATTACTTCTTTCCTCTTAACTTGAATTGCTTATTTTTTTTATTTTAATTTCCTCTTAATATTAATTATCAAAGATATTTAATTTTTTTGATAAATTAAATAACTTTTCTAAATTTTTAAAAGTCTGAAGTTCAAAAATGTTTGAAAATTTTTCTTTCTTTTATACTTTTTTTTCTGATAATCTTTTTATTAATAAAATAAAATATATATTATATAATCAAAATGTTTATATGTATTAATTAAAAATATAAATATTAAAGAGAATTTTATTAATAGTGGTATAGTATATTTTTTTAAGATAATTAATATTTGTTCAAAAATAATATTATATAAAAATAATTAGTGGTAAAGTTTAGTATTATCTCTATTTAAATTAGGTAATAATTCCATAAAGTTTTTTAGAGTATTAAATAATAAAATATATTAAATACTTAATAAATCATTTTTTAATTTTTTTTATATGTACAATTTTTTTTATTATTTTAATAAAACTCAATAATAAATACAACACCATGATTAAGAAAAATTTTATTATATTACTGTTAGAATATGATGTTACTTAAATATGTTTAAAAATTGTAATAATTATATTATTTATATTATTTCTAAAATAATTTCGTTTTATTTGAAATACAACTGTATTATTAACAAATTATAAATAGTATTAATAAGATACATTTTATCAAATATTTTAATCTTTGATATTGAAATAAAAATTATTAAATACAATAAATAATAAATTATTTATTTTATATTTAATTTATTCATTTATTTGAATATAAAATTTATATGCTTATACTATATATATTTGCTTTTTTTCTTTTCGTAATTTTATACTATTATAGTTAAAATAAAAATAAAAAATTAAAGAGAAAAATTTAAAAGAATTCCTATTTTTACTATTATTACCCAAAACAACAAAATTTATAAAAATAAACACACTTATTTTTTAATTTGCTTATAATATTTGAGCTTTATTTAATTTATTTTTTTTTATTATTTATAAAATTCTTTATTTATTTTATTTTATTTTTACATTTTTTTTATTTTCTATTATTAATTAGTTATTATTTGATATAAAAATTTCTTTTATTTTTTTATTTATTTTAATACTTTTATCAATTATATAATATTACATTTAAAATAAAAATATTAAAAATAATATATAAAAAGAAACATTGCTTTACATATATTTCTTTCTATATGATGATTTCTATTATTCTTAATTCAAATATATTTTACTTTATAAATATTTTAGAAATAAATTTTTTTAATTCATATTTTAATTTATAAAATTAAATTAAATATAAAAAACTTATTTTCTTTGGGTTTTTTTTTTTTGAATACTAGACGAATGCTAATTCTTTTATTTAATTAACTTGGTTGTTTTATTTATTTCTATTTAAAATAATAATTTTATTATTACTTTTTTATTAAAATTATATTTATATTATTAATTATAAATAAATTTTTTTAATTCTTATTTTATTTTATATAAATAGAATTAAAATAGAAACTTATTTTTTTTTTCTTTCATTTTGAAAAGAATTCAAAACTTTAATAAAAAAAAATAGTAAAATAATTTTTTTAAAAAAAAGAAATGATTGCTGAATTCGTCTAAATTTCAAAGATAATTTTCAGTTTGTTTTCTTTTTAATTTAGAATAGTCGAATTACATTACATTAGGCTCATCAATGGATATTTATTTGATTTGACACTAGACAGCACTTTAAAGTTTACAATTTTTTTTCATTGCTGAAACTGTCTAAATTAAGTCATGACTATCAAATTAAGTAAATTCTTAGCTAAAAAAGATTGCAGTAACTGTCTAACACAAGACAGGGGTTTTGCTTTCATTAAAATTTTATTTTTACTTAAAATTTGTCTATAAAAAATAAATACCTGATTTATTTTTAAAACAAAATTCAAATAAAAATATGGTAGAATAGAATCCAATTCCATGGTAGTAACTATTTCTTCTTTTTTTCTTCTTCTTCTTTTTCTTCTTTTAATTCATTTCCAATGGTTTTTAAAGATTCCAATGATGAGACTTTTAATTATTTTATTTACCATAGGATAACCTTAATAATTGTTTTTTCCTTTATTTTTCACTTTATTTGTTATTTTTTTCTCAATTTCTTATTAATATTAATTATCAAAGATATTTAATTTTTTTTGAATTAAATTAAATAACTTTTCTAATTTTTTTAAAAGTCTGAAATCCAAAAAAATATGAAAATTTTTCTTTCTTTTATACTTTTTTTTCTGATAATCTTTATATTAATAAAATAAAATATATATTATATAACCAAAATGTTTATATGTATTAATTAAAAAAATAAATATTAAATAAGAGTTTTATTAATAGTGGTATAGTATATTTTTTTAAGATAATTAATAATTATTAAAATATAATATTAAAATAAAAATAGCATTTGGTGGTAAAGTTTGGTAATATCTTTTTTTAATTTATGATTTAATTTAATTTATTTAAAAAATATTTATTAAAAAAATTAATTTAAACAATCGATAAAATTTTAACTTTATTTTTTTTTTATTATTTTAAAAAAATATTATCAATCAATATAATATTATTTTTTTTTTTTTTTTAACGGCAGCAATCTTGTTTCATCTTTATTAATTAAATATATGTAAAAATACATGTGATAAAAGAAAAAAAGATAAAAATTAAACAAAAAGTAAAACACAAAATAAAATAAAATAATGGTAATATATCCTAGTTTCATTTAATTAATATTTGTAAGACTTCACAAGGGCATTATTATACTGTAGTATAATAATTAATTTTGAAATATAATATTATTATTAAGAAAAATATTACTCAAATATAACAATAAAAAAAACTATTTATTTTATATATTATTCATCCATTTATTTATTTAAATATAAAATTTATATACATAAATTTAATACATTTACTTTTTTTTTTTTTTTTTTTTTCTTTGTAATTTTACATTATTATATTTTAAATAATAAAAATTATTAAGAAAACTTTTAAGACTTCCTATTATAACTTATTATTACACATAATAAAACAAAAAATAAATAACAAAAATAAACACACTTATTTTAAAATTTGTATATATTATTTAAGATTTATTTAATTTTTTTTTATATTTTAAAATATCTTTATTTTAACATTTTTTAATATTTTCTTTATTTATTATTTATTATTAATTAATTATTATTTTATTTAAAAATTTCTTTTATTTTTTATTTATTTTAATACTTTTATCAATTATAATATTACATTTAAAATAAGAATATTAAAAATGATATATAAAAAGAAATATTGTTTTACATATATTTCTTTCTATATGATGATTTCTATTATTCTTAATTCAAATATATTTTATTTTATACATTTTAGAAATAAATTTTTTTAATTCATATTATAATTTATAAAATTGAATTAAATATAAAAAACTTATTTTCTTTGGTTTTTTTTTTTTTTTTTTTTTTTTTTTTTTTTTTTTTTTTTGAATACTAGACGAATGCCAATTCTTTTATTTAATTAACTTGGTTGTTTTATTTATTTCTTATTAAAATAATAATTTTATTATTACTTTTTTATTAAAATTATATTTATATTATTAATTATAAATAAATTTTTTTAATTCTCATTTTATTTTATATAAATAGAATTAAAATAGAAACTTATTTTTTTTTCTTTCATTTTGAAAAAAATTCAAAACTTTAATAAAAAAAAATAGTAAAATAATTTTTTTAAATAAAGAAATGATTGCTGAATTCGTCTAAATTTCAAAGATAATTTTCAGTTTGTTTTCTTTTTAATTTAGAATAGTCGAATTACATTACATTAGGCTCATCAATGGATATTTATTTGATTTGACACTAGACAGCACTTTAATATTACAATTTTTTTCATTGCTGAAACTGTCTAAATTAAGTCATGACTATCAAATTAAGTAAATTCTTAGCTAAAAAAGATTGCAGTAACTGTCTAACACAAGACAGGGGTTTTGCTTTGATTAAAATTTCATTTTTATTTAAAATTTGTCTATAAAAAATAAATACCTGATTTATTTTTAAAACAAAAATAAAATAAAAATATAGTAGAATAGAATCCAATTCCATGGTAGTAACTATTTCTTCTTTTCTTCTTCTTCTTCTTTTTTTAATTCATTTCCAATGGTTTTTAACGATTCCAATAATGAGACATTTAATAATTTCTTTCTTCTTTACTTGAATTACTTCTTTTTTTTATTTTAATTTCCTCTTAATATTAATTATCAAAGATATTTAATTTTTTTGATAAATTAAATAACTTTTCTAATTTTTTTAAAAGTCTGAAGTCCAAAAAAATATGAAAATTTTTCTTTCTTTTATACTTTTTTTTCTAATATTCTTTTTATTAATAGAAAGAATTATTTATTATATAATCAAAATGTTTATATGTATTAATTAAAAATATAAATATTAAAAAAGAGTTTTATTAATAGTGGTATAGTATATTTTTTTAAGATAATTAATATTTGTTCAAAAATAATATTACTTAAAAATAATTAGTGGTAAAGTTAAGTAATATCTCTATTTAATTTAAGCAATAATTCCATAAAAAATTTTTTTAAAGTATTAAATAATAAAATATATTAAATACGTAATAAATCATTTTTTAATTTTTTTTATATGTACAATTTTTTTTATTTTTTTTTTTTTATAATAAATCAATAATAAATACAACGCCATGATTAAGTAAAATTTTACTTAATTACTGTTAGAATATGATGTTACTTAAATATGTTTAAAAATTGTAATAATTCTATTATTTATTTTATTTGTAAAATAATTTCGTTTTATTTGAAATACATTATTTTATTCTTTAAATAATTTCACTTATAAATAGAATTAATAATATACATTTTATCAAATATTTTAATCTTTGATATTGAAATAAAAATTATTAAATACAATAAATAATGAATTATTTATTTTATATTTAATTTATTCATTTATTTAAATATAAATTTTATGTACTTATAATGTATCCATTTACTTTTTTTTTCTTAATTTTATACTATTATACTTAAAATAAAAATAAAAAATTAAAGAGAAAAATTTAAAAGAATTCCTATTTTCACTTATTATTACACAACATTTCAACATTAACAAATATAAACACATTGATTTTTAAATTTGCTTATTTTATTTATTGCTTTATTAAATGTAATCTTATTTATATATTAAAATAACTTTTTTTTTTACATTTTTTAATTTTTTTTTTATTTATTATTTATTATCAATTAATTAGTATTTTATTTTAAAATTTCTTTTATTTTTTTATTTATTTTAATATTTTAATGAGTTATAATATTATATTTAAAATAAAATATTAAAAATAATATATAAAAAAGAAATATTGTTTTACATATATTTCTTTCTATATTATTATTTCTATTATTCTTAAATTAAATATATTTTATATTATATATATAAGAAATAAAATTTTTTAATTCATATTTTAATTTATAAAATTGAATTAAATAAAAAAAACTTATTTTCTTTGGTTTTTTTTTTTTTTGAATACTAGACGAATGCTAATTCTTTTATTTAATTAACTTGGTTGTTTTATTTATTTCTATTTAAAATAATAATTTTATTATTACTTTTTTATTAAAATTATATTTATATTATTAATTATAAATAAATTTTTTTAATTCTTATTTTATTTTATATAAATAGAATTAAAATAGAAACTTATTTTTTTTTCTTTTACATTTTGAAAAGAATTCAAAACTTTAATAAAAAAAAAATAGTAAAATAATTTTTTTAAAAAAAAGAAATTATTGCTGAATTCGTCTAAATTTCAAAGATAATTTTCAGTTTGTTTTCTTTTTAATTTAGAATAGTCGAATTACATTACATTAGGCTCATCAATGGATATTTATTTGATTTGACACTAGACAGCACTTTAATATTACAATTTTTTTCATTGCTGAAAACTGTCTAAATTAAGTCATAACTATCAAATTAAGTAAATCCTTAGCTAAAAAAGATTGCAGTAACTGTCTAACACAAGACAGGGGTTTTGCTTTCATTAAAATTTTATTTTTATTTAAAATTTGTCTATAAAAAATAAATACCTGATTTACTTTTAAAACAAAATTCAAATAAAAATATAGTAGAATAGAATCCAATTCCATGGTAGTAACTATTTCTTCTTTTCTTCTTCTTCTTCTTCTTTTAATTCATTTCCAATGGTTTTTAAAGATTCCAATGATGAGACTTTTAATTATTTCTTTCTTCTTTATTTGAATTGCTTCTTTTTTCTTTTTAAATTCTTCTTAATATTAATTATTAAAGATATTTAATTTTTTTGATAAATTAAATAACTTTTCTAATTTTTTTAAAAGTCTGAAGTCCAAAAAAATATGAAAATTTTTCTTTCTTTTATACTTTTTTTTCTGATAATCTTTTTATTAATAAAATAAAATATATATTATATATACAAAATGTTTACATGTATTAATTAAAAATATTAATATTAAAAAGACTTTTATTATTGGTGGTAGAGTAAATTTTTTTAAGATAATTAATATTTATTTAAAAATAATATTAATTAAAAATTTTGGTGGTAAAGTTTAGTAATAATCTCCATTTAAGTAATAATTTAATAATTTTTTTTTTAAACTATTTAATAATAAAACTCTATTAAAATTTAATAAAATTTTAATTTCATTTTTACTTGTTTTTTATATTGTCTTTTATATGTGTATTTCTTTTTTTTATTTGTTTTTTTTTTTATTTGTTTGTTTGTTTGTTTTTGCTTTTGCTTTTGCTTTTTGCATTTGCTTTTTTATAAATAAAAAATCATTAATAAATGCAACTCCATGAATATGTAAAATTTTAATTTAATACAACAATAAAAAAAACTATTTATTTTATATATTATTCATCCATCCATTTATTTAAATATAAAATTTATATACTTATACATTTACTCTTTTTTTTTATTTTTTTCTTTTTTTGTAATTTTGCATTATTATACTTTAAATAAAAAAATAAATTATTAAGAAAACTTTTAAGACTTCCTATTATAACTTATTATTACACAAAAAAAAGCAAAAAATAAATAAAAAATTAAACGCACTTATCTTAGATTTTGTTTATAATTTTTGAGCTTTATTTAATTTAATTTTTTTTAATATTTTATAAAATTGTTTATTATTTTTACATTTTTTTATTTATTTTTTAATATTAATTAATTATTATTTTATTTAAAAATTTCTTTTAATTTTTTATTTATTTTAATATTTTAATGAGTTATAATATTATATTTGAAATAAGAATATTAAAAATAATATATAAAAAAGAAATATTGTTTTACATATATTTCTTTCTATATTATTATTTCTATTATTCTTAATTCAAATATATTTTAGAAATATTTTAGAAATAAATTTTTTTAATTCATATTTTAATTTATAAAATTGAATTAAATATAAAAAACTTATTTTCTTTAGTTTTTTTTTTTTTTTTTTTTTTTTTTTTGAATACTAGACGAATGCTAATTCTTTTATTTAATTAACTTGTTTTTTATTATTTATTTCTATTTAAAATAATAATTTTATTATTACTTTTTTATTAAAATTATATTTATATTATTAATTATAAATAAATTTTTTTAATTCTCATTTTATTTTATATAAATAGAATTAAAATAGAAACTTATTTTTTTTTCTTTTTCATTTTGAAAAGAATTCAAAACTTTAATAAAAAAAAAAATAGTAAAATATTTTTTTAAAAAAAAGAAATTATTGCTGAATTCGTCTAAATTTCAAAGATAATTTTCAGTTTGTTTTCTTTTTAATTTAGAATAGTCGAATTACATTACATTAGGCTCATCAATGGATATTTATTTGATTTGACACTAGACAGCACTTTTAAATTTACAATTTTTTTCATTGCTGAAACTGTCTAAATTAAGTCATGACTATCAAATTAAGTAAATTCTTAGTTAAAAAAGATTGCAGTAACTGTCTAACACAAGACAGGGGTTTTGCTTTGATTAAAATTTTATTTTTACTTAAAATTTGTCCATAAAAAATAAATACCTGATTTACTTTTAAAACAAAATTCAAATAAAAATATAGTAGAATAGAATCCAATTCCATGGTAGTAACTATTTCTTCTTTTCTTCTTCTTCTTCTTCTTCTTTTAATTCATTTCCTATGGTTTTTAAAGATTCCAATGATGAGACTTTTAGTTATTTCTTTCTTCTTCACTTGAATTACTCCTTTTTTTTTATTTTAATTTCTTCTTAATACTAATTATCAAAGATATTTAATTTTTTTGATAAATTAAATAACTTTTCTAATTTTTTTAAAAGTCTGAAATTCAAAAGCATTTGAAAAATTTTCTTTCTTTTATACTTTTTTTTTCTAATATTATTAAATAGAAAGAATTATTTATTATATAATCAAAATGTTTATATGTATTAATTAAAAATAGAAATATTAAAAAGACTTTTATTATTAGTGGTAGAGTAAATATTTTAAGATAATTAATAATTATTAAAAAATAATATTAATTAAAAACATTTGGTGGTAAAGTTTAGTAACAACTCTTTTTAAAAAAATATATATATATTACTTAAATTACTTTAATTAAATATTTAATAATTTATTAATTTCATTTTTACTTTTTTTTATGTCTACAATTTTTTTTTTTTTAAGAAAATATCATTAATGTAATATTATGATTAAAAAAACTTTTATTTTAATATAAATTAAAATAAAATAAAATAAAAAAAAAAAAAAAAAAAAAAAAAAAAAAAAAAAACTTAAATTCTCTTGGCTAACTATTTAATTCATTTAAACTTATTGAGGTGGATAGTTGGTATTTAAATATTATTAGTTATTGTATTAAATATTAATTTCTAAAATATCATTTCATTTTTTTTTTTAAATCAAACTAAACCAAATCTATTCAAACAAAATAAAGCAAGAGCAGAAAAAAAACAATTCATATATAATATATATAAAAATAAAAATAAAAATAAAAATAAAAATAAAAGTAAAAGTAAAAGTAAAGATTTTTTTACTTTCCACTTTCCATAAAAGGTTTAACTTTTTTGTTGATGGATTATCTTAAATAAAAATTATTTATTTATTTATTTATTTATTTATTTATTTATTTATTATAAATAAATTAATATAAGTAAACTTTAATTATTATTAAAAATTAAAATTTATTTATATATTATTCATTTATTTATTTATTTATATATTTATTTATTTATTTATTTTTATTTATATATTATTTATTTATTTATTTATTTATATTTATTTATTTATTTATTTATAAAAAAATGAATAAATAAAAAAAATTAAAATAAAAAAGGATTTTTTTTTATTTATTTATATTATTTATTATTAACATTTTATTATCTTTATTATATATATTAATAAAATAATTAAAATATAAATTTATAATTATTTTATTTTAATAATCTATTAAAACTTTCCAACATAAAATAAAACAAAATAAATATACAGAGAGAGAGACATATAAAATAAAATATTATTTCATTATATTTTAGTTTATACATTTTATATTCAGTTGTATTTAATTATATTTCTTGTCATACTTTTTATTTTATATTTTTTTAATAATAATTATATATACTTCTTAATATTTCTTATATTCCTTGTATATTCCTTGTATTTCTTAATATTTTTATTATTTCATATGTATTTCTTTTTTAATGATTTTATATATATTTCTTAGTATTTCTTAATATTTCTTATGTATTTCTTAATATTTCATATATATAAAATAAAATATTATATATATATATCAGATTGATTAATTAAAAATTTATATATATAAATACTCAAAATATTTAATTATTTCTCTTAATATATATTTTATTTTTCAATAATTTATCTCTCTATTATAATTTATACAATATTTTCTCCTATAAAATATTTTCTACATATTTTCATTCTAGTATATTCATATTCTATAGACAATATTTCTTTTAATTTATGTAAAATCCATGAATATCTTTATATTTCAATATTTCAAATAATTTCTATATTATATACTATTTCTATATTATATACTATTTCTATATTATATACTATTTCTATATTATATACTATTTCTATATTATATACTATTTCTATATTATATACTATTTCTATATTATATACTACTTCTATATTATATACTATTTCTATACTATTTCTATATTATATACTATTTCTATATAATAATACTTATTTCAATAATTTCAATAGTTTCTGTTATGAATTTTGGACTTTTGCAATTATCATTTATTATATTTTGTTAATTTATAAATATAAATATATAAAATAAATATTATTATAAATTAAATAATTATAAATAATATATTATATATTTTGTATTTTACATATTTTATTGTTCATTGAAATAGTAGTAAGGTCATGTGTTACTTTACCAATTATTTTAATGCTCATATATTATATAATAATTTGAGAATATAATTATTAGATTTTAGTTCTTACTCATATAAATAAAATATTGTAATAATTAATATAATTGAATATATCAATAAATATATAGTATTAACTATAATTGTTATTTTTCTAACAGTGTGTCAGACAGAAATCTAAGAAAAATAACATAATCCTATATGAAAAACTTAATAAATAAATATAAATTAATAATTAAATAAATTTATTAATAAAAATAAATAAATAAATAAATAAATAAATAAAAAAAATTAAAAAAAAAAAAAAAAAAAAAAAAAAATGAATAACAGTAATAGTACAAGTGAGAATTTAAACCTACCAACACAGGAAAACCAGTATCCAACTTCACCATCTTCATCCTCAACAACACAAACAATTCAAAATAATAGTAATTCAAATTTTCCAAATGGTGAAGAATTTATGAATTTATTTTTTAATTTCTTAAAAAATAGTAAACAATTAAATGAACCAAAGCCACTTAATATTAATTACAATAAAAAAGAAATCATCTTGAGTTTAGAAAAAAACAATTTCAAAGAATGGAAAAAATACATTAAAAGTATTATTAACCTTCCTTATCAAAATTATTTTGAAGAGGAATCAGTAAAGTTACCAAACAATAATGAAGAAGATTTATTTGAATTCATGTTCAACACTTTGGATGAAGAAACTAAATATAGTCTATTAGACTATAATTTCGAAAATAATCCAAGGAAATTATGGAATAAAATAACCGAAATTATAAACGAAAGAATGGAAGAAAATATTAGAATAAATAAAAGGAAATTAACAGAGATGAAATTTAATTACAAAGATAAAATCGAAAACCATTTAAGTAAAATTGGTATTATTATTAGTAAATTAGAAGAATACGGCGTAAAATACACTGAATACGAGCAGACAAGAATTATAATTAATACCTTACCTATGGATATAAAAAATGATATTAGAAATGATATTTATAAAAATAAAAGAAAATTATTAGATAGTAGTATGCTAATTATTAGAATTATTAAAGAAAAACAAAAAGAATATTATGAAAATAAAAATAAAGATAATGTATTTTTACTAGATAATAAAAATGTAAATGTAACTAATAAATCTAATAATAAACTTAATAAAGATATCTTTGAAAACTATGATGATTATATAAATGTGTATTTAAATTATAATTTGTGTTTATTTTTAAATAAAAATGAAATAAGAGAAATTGAGATTGAAAATATAAATTTGAGTAATAATAATACTTTATGGATAGTTGATTCTGGAGCTACAAAATCAATCGTGAATAACATAAATATACTATCTAATATTAGAAAAGGTTTTCATAAAATTAATTTAGCAGATAATACAAAAATAACTACAGAATTAATTGGTGATTATATTGGATATATATATAATACGAAAATCATTTTCAAAGATGTTATAGTCTGTCCAAGTATTTCTTATAATGTTATGTCAGTTAATGATATAATTAATAACGATCTGAATGTTAACTTCAGTAAAAATGAGTTAAATAATAATACATTAAGTATATTTAATAATGATACTAAAAGTCTTATAATGGAATCAAGAGAAAAGGGGAATTTATTTTTTATTAAAACTGCAAATAATAATTTAAATTTGGAAAACAATAATTATAATAAAGAATTAGTAAACATTGTTGAAAATGATAATGAAAATGAAATTAATCATATTCATAGTGATTTAGAAAAGAAAATTATTCATTATAGATTTGGACATCCTGGGAGTTATAAACAAAAACCGTTGGAAAAGATTATAAAACCAATTAAAGGAATATGTATTCCTTGTCTTGAAGGTAAAGCAATAAAAAATCCAAATTTCAAAAACAGTAATAGAGCAAAAAAACCTTTTCAATTAATTCATATGGACTTAATGGGACCAATAAATGTTGAATCAAGAAATGGCAATAAATATATTCTTGTAATTGTTGATGACTTTTCTAGATATTTATGGACTTTTTATTTAAAAAAACAAGAGTGAAACATGGAAAAAATATAGAGAGTTTATTATAAATATTAAGAAATATTATAATGAAGAAATTTATAATGTCCATTCAGATAATGGAACAGAATTTACAAACAAAAACATTGAAATTATTAATAAAATAGAAGGAATTAATCACTTTTATTCTATTCCATATACTCCACAGATGAATGGCAGAGTCGAAAGAGTAAATAGATGGTTAATGCAAATTACTAGGTGTTTATTATTTTCAAGTAAGTTGAATCTTCATTTCTGGGAAGATGCGATGGTATATGCAACACTCTTAAGTAATATACAAGTACATACTACAACTAAGGAAATACCATATAATTTAATAAATAATAAAGAATATGATATTAATAAAATTAAGATATGGGGATGCAAAACAAAATTTTTAAAATTAAATGATACTTTATTAAATAAATTAGATAGTAGAACTACAGAAGGTTACTTCATTGGTATGGATAAAAATAACTTTGGATATAAAATAATTACAAAAGATGGATATGTTACTGTTAGGAAAGATGCTTATTTTCAAGAGGAAGATATTATTAATAATAACAATGAATTCGAAGATAATATACCATTTTGGGATGATAATGAAATTGAAAATAATAATAAAGAACAAAATTATGATAATGATGAAGATTCAAATAGAAATAATTTAAAGATTATAGATGAAAATATTAATGATGTAAATAATATGGAGGAATTTAATAATGATACTAACAGTAAAGAATATGACTTTAGTGGTAAGAAACCAATCTTTAATTATAAGAAGCATAAATTAAATACTTTAGATATCCAAAAAGAGTTAAATGATTATAACTTAGATAATGACTTATCGAATGAATTAGATATTAACCTTTTTAAAATTGAAAACTTATATAATATTGATATACAAAATTTCAATGAACACAAAATCCCAAAAACTCTTAAGGAAGCTTTACAGTCTAATGAGTCAAAAAAATGGGTTAATGCTATTATGGAAGAATTAAGTTCATTTAAAGAAAAAGAAGTTTATGAAGTAGTAGACAAACCATTAAATAAAAATTTAGTTGAATTTAGATGGGTATTTGACTTAAAAAGAAATGCTGAAGGAAAAATAATGAAATATAAAGCAAGGTTAGTTGCAAAGGGATATGTCCAAATCGAAGGCATAGATTATTACCTTACTTATTCACCTACTTTAAAGGCAGATACAATGAGATTATTTTTAAAAATAGCTTCAATTAATAATTGGAATATTTATCAATTAGATGTTAATTGCGCATATTTAAACGCTAAATTGAATGAAGAAGTGTACTTAAAGATCCCTATGTATGGCGAAGGGGAAGGAAAAGGTAAGGTATGGAGACTAAAAAAATCTTTGTATGGACTAAAACAAAGTGCTTATGAATGGAATAAAGAAATAAACAACACACTAATAAATATGGGATTAATTAAAAGTAATAATGATCAATGTCTATACTTTAAAGAAATGAATGGGAGTATTTCAGGAGCATTATTATTATATGTTGATGATATATTAATTATTGGAGACAAACACTTTATATATGAAACCAAACAAAATTTGATGAATAAATACAAATGTAAAGACATCGGACCAGCAAAATATATTCTTGGAATAGAAATTTTAAAAGACAAATATAATAATTATGGAATTACACAAAGAAATTATACTAAAAATTTGGTAGAGAAATATCTTAATATATTATCATCAAGAACTTTCGAAGTATTAACACCTGGAATTAACAAATTAGAAGAAAACGAAGAATTAGAGAATAAAACTTTGTATAGATCAGTTGTAGGTGCTTTAATACATCTATATAGATTTACTAGACCAGACATTACATTTGCTACAAATCTAGCAGCAAGGTTTTCAAATAATCCAAAGAAATCCCATACAAAATTAATTATAAAAATCTTAAGATATTTAAAAGGTACAACAAATTGGGGAATAACATTTAACAAAGAAAGAGATTTTAAATTTTATACTGATGCAGATTATAATACTTTAATTAATGATTTTAAGTCAAACTCTGGATATATTTTGACAATTGGAAATAATCCTATTTCATGGTATTCTAAAAAACAAGCTTTAACATCATGTAGTACAACACATGCCGAAATCAATGCGTGTCAAGTTGCAATTAAAAATGTAATTTGGACAATAAACTTTATAAATGAATTAAACATATTACATGATAATATAATAAATTTACATTTCTATATTGATAACAAATCTAGTCTGAGAACAATTGAAAATAGAATTATAAATGATCAAAATAAATTTTATTCAAGAAAAGTAATGTTTATTGCTGATTATCTAGAGGAATATAATATAAAATTAGAATATATAAAAACAGAGAATAATATAACTGATATTTTTACAAAGAATCTGAGTCCATCAAAACATTATGAATTTTGTGGAAAAATAATTAGTTATATAACAGAAATAAATAATAAACCAGAATTTATTGAAATTAAAAGAAAAGATTACAAAATAAATAAAAATGATATGGAAATTGAAGAATTTAATGTTAATAAAAGGAATAATAATGAAATTAAAAAATCAAACGATGATATGGAATTTTAAAATTTATTTTATGATTTTATTTTTAATTGTTAACAATAATAAATGAAATTGCAAGTTCAGGGGGACCCTTGTTATGAATTTTGGACTTTTGCAATTATCATTTATTATATTTTGTTAATTTATAAATATAAATATATAAAATAAATATTATTATAAATTAAATAATTATAAATAATATATTATATATTTTGTATTTTACATATTTTATTGTTCATTGAAATAGTAGTAAGGTCATGTGTTACTTTACCAATTATTTTAATGCTCATATATTATATAATAATTCGAGAATATAATTATTAGATTTTAGTTCTTACTCATATAAATAAAATATTGTAATAATTAATATAATTGAATATATCAATAAATATATAGTATTAACTATAATTGTTATTTTTCTAACAGTTTCTATTCTATTATTTATTTCTATAATATATACATAATTTATATATTTGTTTAATTTTAATTTATTTTTATTTTTATTTTTATTTTTAAAAAAAAAAAAATTGGTTTTATATTTCTATATATGGAAATATTAATAATACTAATAGTAGATCTATAATATTGAGAATATTTATTATTTATTATTTATTATTTATTATTTATTATTTATTATTTATTATGTATTATTTATTATTTATTATGTATTATTTATTATTTATTATTTATTATTTACTATTTACTATTTATTATTTATTATTTATTATTTATTATTTATTATTTATTATTTATTATTTATAATTTATTATTTATTATTTATTATTTATTATTTATTATTTATTATTTACTATTTAATTTTTTATTATTTATTATTTACTATTTATTATTTATTATTTATTATTTACTATTTATTATTTATTATTTATTATTTACTATTTATTATTTATTATTTATTATTTATTATTTATTATTTAATTATTTAATTATTTATTATTTATTATTTATTATTCAATTACTTTATTATTTAAAATTTATTTTTATTTATTATTTATTATTCCATTATTTATTATTTATTATTCAATTACTTATTATTTATTATTTATTATTTATTATTTATTATTTATTATTTATTATTTAATTATTTATTATTTATTATTTATTATTAATTATTTATTATTAATTATTTATTATTAATTATTTATTATATATTATTTTATTATTTATTATTTATTATTCAATTATTTATTATTTAATTATTTATTATTCAACAATTTTTTATTCAATTATTTATTATTTATTATTTATTATTTATTATTATTTATTATTTATTATTTATTATTTAATATTTATTATTTATTATTTATTATTTATTATTTACTATTTAATTTTTTATTATTTATTATTTACTATTTATTATTTATTATTTATTATTTACTATTTATTATTTATTATTTATTATTTACTATTTATTATTTATTATTTATTATTTATTATTTATTATTTAATTATTTAATTATTTATTATTTATTATTTATTATTCAATTACTTTATTATTTAAAATTTATTTTTATTTATTATTTATTATTCCATTATTTATTATTTATTATTCAATTACTTTATTATTTAAAATTTATTTTTATTTATTATTTATTATTTATTATTCCATTATTAATTAATTATTTTATATTTTATTATTTATTTATTAATTATTTATTATTTATTAATAAATACTCTTTCTATTATTATTTATTATTCAATTATTAAGATTAATATTTACTTATTTATTAATTTTTAATGATTTTAATTATTTTGTTTTTATTTTGTTTTAATTTATTTTTTATTTTTTTTTTCTTTTTTTTTTTTTTTTTTTTTTTTTTTCTATAGAACTTCCTTATTTTTAAAATAAGAAGTTTATAATAAAATAATAAAAATAATAAAATTTAAATTAAAATCTATTCTATATGAATAGATGAATAATAATAATAGTATAAAATTAAAAAAAAAAAAAAAAGAAAGTAAAAAAATAAAAAAATAAAAAAAAAAATAATATAAAATAAGAAGAGACAAAAATAAAATAAAATAAAATAAAATAAAAGAACAAAAGAAAGAACAAAAGACCGAAAGAAAGAAAAAATAAAGCAATAAAATAAAAATATTATTAATAATAAAAATAATAAAATTTAAATTAAAATTAAAATACCAATAATAATAATACCAATAATAATAAAAGATATGGACTTTTTTAAAATATTAATTTGTCTTTGTACGTTATGTACTCTTCCATGGAGTATTCCATATTTTTATGTTGAAGCTGCAAGAGACCAAATTAAATTTAATTTGGAAGCCTATCTTCACGTATTCCAAAGTCCCTGGGTCAAAGAAGAAAAACCTTCGGCATGTACCTATAGTTATGATAAGAACTTAGTGGTCTGCAACCTATATACCAACTTTCCCAATTATTATTTTGTAATGGATGTTTCTAGACCAAAAGCTTGTGTTCCCATTTTAAATAATAATACCGTCGTTAAGAATGTAGAAGTATTTTATGTGGATAAACCTCTCTTTTTTGGGGATCCAAAGTTATATCCTACAGTATACATTTCTGAAAATAAGATGGATATCGATGACGCCGTGACTAAATATATGAGTCTTCATCGTTTAAAGTTTTATACTGCAGACAACTGTACCTTTACCTTAGATTATAAGTCCATGCGTATACTTAAACATTAAAAATAAAACCCAAAAAAAAAAAAAAAAAAAAAAAAAAAAAAAAAAAAAAGTAAACAATTACCTTTTTTATATATATATATATTAAACGAAAACAAACAAACAAACAAAAACTATATTAATTTTAATTATTTTTTTCTAAATATAATATATTTGTAAATAATGTAAGTATATCGTAAATAATAATATTAATAATAATAACACTACAATATATAATTAAATAATAATGAAAATAATAATAACACTACAATATATAATTAAATAATAATGAAAATAATAATAACACTACAATATATAATTAAATAATAATGAAAATAATAATAACACTACAATATATAATTAAATAATAATGAAAATAATAATAACACTACAATATATAATTAAATAATAATGAAATAATTAAATAATAATGAAAATAATAATACTATAATATATAAGTAAATAATAATGAAAATAATTATAATTGTTATATATTTGTAACTATTAAATTTAAATACTTTAAGATAAAATTAAAAAAAAAAAAAGTATTTAATATATAAATATATATATATAAATATTTTATAAAGCTTTGAAATATTTAATAATACAAAAAAAAAAAAAAAAAAAGAAGAAAAGAAATAAATAATAACAACAAATAAATAAAATAAAATAAAATAATAAATAATAAATAACAATAAATAATAATAAATAGTATTATTAATATTAATAATGAAAAAAAAAAAAAAAAAAAAAAAAAAAAAAAAAAAAAAAACATTATGGTATATTCATTTGTGGTAAATTATATTCTCTTAACGTATATATATATATTTCAACATGAGTTAAAATAAGTAGAGGTAAAAAATAACTTTCATATACAATATATAATATAGTATATTATTGATATAAATAATATAAATAAAATTTCTTTTTTTTTTTTTTTTTTTTTTTGAATTATTATCATTTATAATGAAAAGTACATATACTATTCCTTAAAAATACTTTATAATATAAAAATAATAATATATAAAATATATATTAAAAATGAAGTAAATAATAATAATAATAATAATAATAGCAATGGTAATAACGATAGTAATAATTATAATTTATATATATAATTTATATATATTAAATTACTTTTAAGAATTATTTTCCCATCCCTTTTCTTTTATGCTTTATGTATCATTTCTTTAAAGCCAATGCTGTCCATACATCTATCTATCTCTCTCTTTCTCTTTTTTTTTATATTACATAATTAATCCATATAGATATATAGATATAGATATAGATATAGATATAGATATAGATATAGATATAGATATAGATATAGATATAGATATAGATATTTTTTTTTTATTTTTTTTACTTCTTCTATTTCTATTTTATCTACTTTTTCTTCTTCTTTTTTTTTTATATTTTTTATGTCCTTTAAATTTATTTTATTTTATTTTTTTTTTTTTTACCAATAAAAATAAAATATTTTAAAAAAAAATAAATAAAAAAATTTAGATTAATTTTTTTTTAATATTGGTGAAAATGAAAAAAAAAAAAAAAAAAAAAAAAAAAAAAAAAAAAAAAAAAATAATTAACTCTATATTAAAAAAAAAAAAAAAAAATTTTTTTTTTATATCTCTTCTCCACAATTTTTAAAAATCTCAAAAAAAATCTCAAAAAAAAAATAAAAAATTAAAAATTATTTAACTACATTGGAAGTCGTAATCGTAGGTAGTGAGAGAGTATTGTCGTTTTGAAGGACCTTCCATAGATTATCCTTGTTCCTTGTCCTTGATGAAATAATCCTATGGAAGTTCAATAAAAAAAAAAAAAATGTAGTTGTTTATATATTTTTATATATTTATATATATATATATTAAAAAAAAAAAAAAAAAAAAACGATATGCATTTTATACTACTAACTATATGCTAAAAAAACACGAATGTGGTTCATTTCGCCAATTTTTAAAATACAAATTTTCAATACGCCATTTATTTTTAATGGCTTGTAAAATTTTTTGTTAACGCCATAAAAAATTATAATACAATTAATTTTAAAATAAATAAATGTATAAATTAATAAATAAATAGATAAATAAATAAAGAATATAATAATAAAAATATATAAAATAAAATAAAATAAATAGTAGAATATGAATATAAAGTACAGATTGAATAAAATAAAATAATATAAAATAAAATAAAATAAATAGTAGAATATGAATATAAAGTACATATTTAATAAAATAAAATAAATAGTAGAATATAAGTATAAAGTACAGATTGAATAAAATAAAATAAAATAAAATAAATAGTAGAATATTAAAAGTAGAATATTAAAAATAAAGTACAGATTGAATAAAATAAAATAAATAGTAGAATATTGTTTTAAATAACTATTTTTAAAAACTATCTTATTTTTAAGAAGTATTTTTTTTAAAATAATTTTTATTTTCAAATAATTATATTATTTTTAAAGTACTCTTTTATTTTTTTTAAAGAATTTTTTATATTTTAAAGATCTTTTTGTATTAATTATATGTACTAATTTATTATTAAAGAACTATTAAAGTTTTAATGTACTATTAAAAATAAAGTACAGATTGAATAAAATAAAATAAAATAAAATAAAATAAAATAAAATAAAATAAAATAAAATAAAATAAAATAAAATAAAATAAAATAAAATAAAATAAAATAAAATAAAATAAAATAAAATAAAATAAAATAAAATAAAATAAAATAAAATAAAATAAAATAAAATAAAATAAAATAAAATAAAATAAAATAAAATAAAATAAAATAAAATAAAATAAATAGTAGAATATTAAAAGTAGAATATTAAAAATAAAATACAGATTGAATAAAATAAAATAAGTATCTAATATAAAATAAAATAAAATAAAATAAATATCTATTAAAGATCAATGTTTTCGAAATGAAAATTTTTTACATTTTTATTATATTCAATTAATGATGTAGTTTAATATTATTGGTAGTTAATAATCTCATTAAATATAAATGATTTTTTGCTTTCTAACATATATAATTAAATAAAACATTTTATTTTTAAAAATAAATTGTCTTTAATATTCTTTAATAAAAAAAAATAATAAATATTTATTTTATTATATATACTTGTACTTTTATAATATTACATTTAATATTTATTTTATTTTATATACTTGTACTTATATTATTACATTCTTTATTTATTTATTCATTTATTTTACAAATAATTGAAAAACTAATTTTTCAAAATTAATATTAAGAATAATATTGGATAATTAATATAATAATTATAATTATATAATTAAAAAATATTTATAAAAATATAGAAATGGAAGAAAATTTAATTATTGATATAAGTGAATCCAACAAAGGAAAAGAACAAATTATTATTAATAAAAAATATAAATTTAATTTTTCATATAAAAGAAAAGATAATTCCAAAGTGTATAAATGTACAGAATATAAAAAAAATAAATAAATGTAAATCTTTTATTATTTTAAATGATAAGAAAGAAATTTTAAAGTATAATAGTTCACATAATCATCCTGAAAATGAATACGATGTATCCCTATCTATAATGAAACATAAAATTAAAGATGGAATTGAAAAAAGTTCAATTCCTTTTGTTATAAAAATAAAACCCCTATATAATAAAATTTCTAAAGAAATGGAACTTATACGTCCAGAATATAATTCAATTAAATCCCAAATATCAAGAAATTTAAATAAAAAACTACCATCCAATGTAACAACATTTGCTGAAATTCCAAGTGAATCTGAATATTTGTAAAAGAAAATACTAAAATAGATTACAATAACAAGACACAATAAATTTTATTTTATTATTTTCTTTTACAATAACAATTACATCGAGAAAAAATGTGAAAAGTATCTTCTATTTATACTTTTCCTAAATACATTGATAATATATTATTTTATTTAAATTACATATATTTTAATATAAAACTATCCTAATGAATTTTATTAAATAATAAATTTATAAACTATAGCTAAATTTAGAAAAATATAATTATTAATTAAACTAAATACTAAATAATTAAAATTAAGTACATTTATTATTTATTTATTATTTTAATATTATAAGTAAAGTCTTTATTTATTTTCGATTTAAAAACAATGTTAATGGAGTCATGATTAAATTTTGAAACTTAATTTTCACAAAATAAATTATTAATTTATTTTGTTTTAAACTTTAATTAATTCATTTAAATTATTTTACAACAATAATTTTCTCAGAATTAAATTTTATAAAAATTATTACATTAAAAATTTATCTTGTGGCTTAAAGAATATAATTCAAAAATTTAGTTCATATGATTTATTTACTCTGCTTATTATTTTATAAATCAATAATAATTTACATTTTTGAATTACACAAGAAAAATTTTTAATTTAAAATGTGATTGGGATAATCACATCTTTACAGTATTCCGCAATGGTATTTCATCAAAGAAAACAATGAGGAAGAAAGAGTTAAGGAACATCAACAAGTTGTAGTATTTTCACCCGACGAATTCGAAGCAATTAAGGACGTGGAAGGGAGTTCACTCTTATTCTACAAAGCCTTCAAACATTCATGTCCAAAGTACAGAGGGAAATCTACGGGTTATGACGACCTTAGAGATTTCAAGTTTTATTTACAAAACTACGCCCCTCCCAGTAACGAAATCCAAATCATTAATGCCTTCGAAAGCTTCGTTAGTAAAAAAGAAGAAACGAAAACCTGGTATAAAAAAGAGAAAAAAGAAATTCTAAACAAACTCAGAGACAACCCAAGGCTTAAAGGTGTCTTAATGTGGTATGAATTTAATCAAATTATTTCCAAGTTTGAATATAAATTCTGCGAGTTCACTCAAACTGAACAAGAATACTTCTGGAACCATATTAAACCTATAAACAAACTCACCACAACTAATCTTAAAAATTTAATCAAACAAATTGAAAAAGTTTCTTATAACCTTAATAAAGAATATGGTGATTTAGTAACAAAACTTATTTACTGTATTAACGATCCAAAATATTTAAAATTCCTCAAAAGAAAATATGTGTAGATTACCAATTACCAATAAATCAGTAGATATAACAACTAGAAATAACATTAACAAAATCATATACAAAGATACACTTAAAGTTTTATTCACTAAACTACAAACTGATGAAGGTAGAAACCTGTTAAATAAAAATTTCGAAGAAACGTTTAACAAAACACATATTTCTCCTAATAATAGAAATTCATCCCTTTATTCAAAAAATTCATCCAAAAGGAGTAAAAATTCTTCCAAAAGGCGAAATTTAAAAATCAATAACAAAGATAATTACGGACCAAAACAGGAATCTAATAATATAAACTTCAATAATATAATTGTTGGAAATAACACTGAAGTTAATAACACTGAAAATTCTAACTCTAAAATTTTTATTTCTTCTAAACCCATTAATAACCCCAAAAATGTTCTAATGTTCTAATTATCGATAATAATTCTTTGTCGAGCATTGAATAATGTATTTGGTTTTTATCAAATTTGAAGGAATAGAATCCAATTAACCTTAATTTTTTATTTTTATATAACTCAGACGTAGTATTTTTATTATTATTCTTATTGGTTAATTGAGACAAAATGTAATCTTCCCCCCCCCTTTCGGAATTTGATAAAGAACACCGGAACCCGAAAATTCAGAAGCATCGGAAACAAGGATAAATTGTTCATCAAAATTGAATGGGGCGCGTGGATACGTTTCTAACTTATGAATACAGGAATAGAAGTGGTGTTTCACATCTTTTACGTTAAATGTAGAAAGGTTGTCGGAAAGGGGTTTAATAATATTAGCGTAGTTGGGAATGAAGTCCGCAAACCAATTAAGAAGTCCCAAAACCTTTTGAAGTTCGTTTATAGTAGAAGGGCAGGAAATACTACTCAATTTGTTAAGGTTGAGAGGAATATAAGCGCCTTCCTTAATTAAAAATCCTAAGTATTCAATTTTGGTGGGGAAAAATTGACATTTTTCAATTTTGCAGAATAATTTAAATTTACAAAATCTAGAAAGGACCCACTTACAGTTATCAATACATTCCGATTTAGAATCTCCGTAAATGACCACATCGTCTAAGCAGCATAAGACTCCGTTGAAGAGTTTGTCAAAAAGTACATGGTTCATGAAAAGCTTGAAAGAAAGGGGGAGCGTCACTTAATCCGAATGGCATAACATTCCAGGTGTAAATACCCCATTCGCATATGAAAGCGGTTGCTTCCTTAGTTAGGGGATCCGTTATTCTAATTTGATTATAAGCGGATCTTAGATCTAAGCAAATTATATATTTATGTTTGCATAGTTCATTGACCTGTTCCCTAAGATTAGGAATAGAATTTTGGGCAATATCACAGATCTTATTTACTGGGACATAGTTGTAAACATATCTGAAAGATCCATCATGTTTTGGTACGGGAAACATATTAACTGCATGAGGTAAGACCGCGGGTTGTATCCATCCTTCTTCCATATAATTTTTAATCATTTCCTTTGTAGCTCTTGAAGCTTCCCTGGAAACTAATTTTGGCTTTGCTAAAGGTAGGTTCTTTAGGTCTTGAGCAGTAATATTTAATTTAAAGTTCCATTGTCCTCTTGAAGGTGGTAGACCACGAGGTACGTCTTTATATTCCATTAATTCCATGGGTAATAGTTTTGATATAAGATGATTATTATTAGAAATAGTTTTTTCATTAGTTATGGTGACTTCATTTCTATGAAGATCACGTTGCATATTAAGGAGTTCGGATTCATTTTCATTAGCGATTTCTTCTAAAATGTTATGGAAAGAGACTTCGTAGAAATTACTGGTGTTAATTATATAGATTCATTTATTTCGTTCATCTGTCTCCTGAACTCAGTATTTTCTTGATTTGCAGTGGAATGAACCCTTACTTCATTCCAACGATGTTGGACGGTTATCTCCATTCATTCTTCTAGGGTTTACCGTGTTTAAATTGTTTTCAAGTTCAGGGGGGTAAGTCTTCGAGTTGTATTTGTTCTCTTAATAATTGTTGTTTGTCACTTTCTTCAGCCAATAATTGCGATTGCATCTTTTCTTCGATGGTGGAGTTGATAGCACGTATATTTCCGGGTTCATCTTGGTTAAGACGGTAATCTGTTAGGAAAAATTCTTCCATTCGATCGATAGGAATGTGATAAGTTCTTTGAGCCATTTTTCCTATGCTGAACATGTATTCGGGAGAATCAACCACAATAAAAGGTAAGTTTTTTACTACGAGAAAATGAGAATATTGGGGTACCGCACTTATAAACTCGAGTGAGGTCGTTTCCATGATTTTATCTTTTCAATTTGCAGCAGAATGAGATTAATGCCTTTCTAGTCGCTTTCGCTTTGCCAGCAATAGTGGAAAATTCTTGGTATGATGCCTTACTTACTTGGTAATTTTAGAGTGTCAATCAATTTTTTACTTATCAAATTTAAGGATCCACCTGAATCAATTAACATAAGTACTCTAATCATAGGGGGTTTACTTTGGTCATTTTTGATTACCGGATTTATATATGCTTCTGCGTATTTAGTTATTTTCCAAGGGGCTGAAATTTGGATTTTATCAATAAGCTTTTGAATTTCTTCGCCATTTTTAAAATCCTTAGTACTAGGAACAAACATTTCATTAATGAAGTAATGAGATACTTCATTTGAACATTCTATTTCTTGTTTTTTAAAGTTAGAATCTTCGTTTTTCAAAAGATCTTGTAATTGTTCTTTGATGATGTCAACTTCCTAGTCAGATTCTTCTTCATCACTCTCATCATTGGGTTTTTCTATTACATTGAAGTATGAAGCTTGTCTTCTTTGTTTGTTTTTATTTCTTTTTTTTATAAGCTTTATAGCCAGCCTTATTAGATTTATTTTTATTCAATAATTCTCTAGATGTATCGATTGGTTTCTGTTGGATGGTTTTTTCTTTTTTATTTCTAGAACCATTATAACTAGAATGCTTTCCAAAATTTTATTTGTTAGTGGATCTTGGTCCATTTAATGAAAGGTAAGATTCTCTTTGATTTTTGATAACCCTTTCTTCCAGAGCCATTTTGTTTATAAAGCGCATAATAGGGTCGAAATTATCGTCTGAGAAGGTAGCGAATGATATATTTTTCTTAATCGCTTCCTCTTGCCACTTTTTGGGTAGTATGCTATATACTTTTAGTCCCTTTGCATAATCTGATTTCTTTAATATTTTAGCAATCTTATTAACCCTGGTTTCAAAGATATCTAAATTTTCTTTGTCCAATTTTAGGTTGTCCCATAATTTTTGTGCTTCTTCTAGCGTATATGTTGCAAATTTTGATTGGAAATGTGCTAATATTTCTTCGAACGGAATTGTTATTCTATTAGGATTTACCCCCCTCGAAGGAAGATAATAAGTTTTAAGGAAGTAAGATTGTTGGTGGGATGGAAGACAGGAAATAAAGGCAGAAGCGAGGGATTCTTCGTTAGGAGGATGGGCAAAAAAGTGTAAGAATTCATAGAATTGGTAGACAAAATCATCAGCTTCCTCAATTTTGCCCGAGAAAATGGGGTTTTTTTACATTAAAGATACGTTGGAAGGTAGCAGGGTCGTTAGCCTTGTCTGAGGAAGAATTAGAGAAGGAGATAGCATAGGGAATTTGGAAAGAAACCACGTTATTTGAAGCGGTAAGGTTGTTGACCGTATTTTTTGTCCATTCCTCAATGTTAGATTCGATTACTTTATATTCTCTATATAGGGATCGATTTGGAAAGTTTTTCGCAGAATTAGCAGCGTTAGCCTGAGTATTAAGGAAGGTTTTAAGATTGAAAGAGGTGCTAGAAGAGCTTGATACATCGTGTGAGCCATTTGATGGATTTTTTAAGATACCGTTACGTGGTGGTGGAGGATCAACATTCATTGCATCAGCTGCAGGTTTTTTTGCCTTTATCGTCGTTAAGGAAATCTCTGAGAGGAAGATTTATTACTTCTGTAGTATTCATACTTTGGATTGTAGAAAGATCGGAATCCATATTATAATTCCTAAAGATGTATTCAAGGATCTTTGTAGTTTTTTCCTTAAATTTATCTTTCATTTCAATAGAGGTAATGATTCCGTTTGTAGATGTTATGTCAAATAGTATGGCTGTTTTAGGATACCTTGTAATGAGATCTAAGTAAACAGCATAATTAAATCTTGTAGTATTATTTTCCTTTGGGGACCACAGTAACCGTGGATGGAACTATGTTCTCAACTCTGGTAAGTATTTCCTCGATAAACTTATTAACTAGGTCGATGATAAGGTTACATTGTTTATTGCCAAAGAATATATAGTTGTCTTTGGTAAAGTCCTTGAAAAAGTTCATTAATTCAGAGCAAGAGGATATTGCCTGAATCATGGCTGACCTATCATTGTTAGATTCAGTTTTCTGTTGTTCAACTACTTGTTGCATGGCTGCTAGAGTTAAAGCAAATTGTGATGCTAGCTCGTTTACACAATTTATAGTTTTGTAGACTAGTTCCTTATCTTCTTTATTGAGGGCCGTAGTAATGGCCAATTTTTCAGGTAGTTTACTGTTAACTACAGCGGAAGAGATTGCTTCGCTAAGATTTTTTGAAACAGTAACAGATTCCTTTGCATATGATTTAATAAACTTTTCAAATTTATCCTTATTATCAGATAGAGCTAACTCAAACCTTATTGATTAGGGCTTCCAAAGCCTCTCTTTGGTCTTTTCCATTATCTTTAGACACTTTTATTAAAGTGTCTTTAGCTACTTCGATTTTTTGATAATATTCTATCCACCTTTTATTAATGTCGTCCAAATCTTTTATATTGGCGAAATTTAAGAGGTCATCCTTATGAGCGATTCCTGTTCCAATAACTAATTGAATCATATCAAAATTGGCTTTGTGTAAATCTTTTAGCGTTACTAATTCATTATTTAACACGGACCCCTTTTCTTCAATTTCTTTGTTGAAGAGGGATAAGGCATTTTCCATAGCAGCTGTATCATCTGCATTTTTCTGTTTAACTAAAATTAAAAAAAAAAATGCTAATACATGTAACAATTAATTTTTTGGTTCAATTATAATATTGTACCAAAAAAATTTGCATTGTGATTTTGAAAGGGACATATCTAAAGCAGCAAAAACAATATTTCCTAATACAAATATTAAATATTGCATTTGGCATTATAAAAAATCACTAGAAATTAAAAAAAAAAAAATAAATTATGCTATAATGAAGTAAAAAATGATAATAATATATTTATTTATTATAAAGTTATTTCAAATTTACCATTTATAAATCCTGAATATATATTTGATATTTATGTTATAATTAAAATTAAATCCATTAAAAATAATTATTGTCAATTTTTAAAATTTTTAGAATATTTTTATAAAACATATTTAATTGATTATGATATGAAAATTTGGAATTATTATAATAATATAGAACATATAACAAACAATGCCTCAGTATTACTCAATAATTATTTAAATAATTTATTTCCAACAAAACCATCTTTTTATGAATTAATAGATAAATTAAATGAACTTGAACATTTATCATATTATGATTATCAAAGAAAAATAAGAGGAATTTGGAAAATAAAAAAAAGAGCAATAAATAAAGCTAATGAAATCAGTGTCTTAATTGAACGCTTCAAAAGTATTGAAGCCAAGTTAATTGATGCTAAATGTGATAGAAATAATATTATTAATTTGTGGTTTGATTGTTTAACTAATTTAAATAATATAATATAAATATTACTTTATAATAAATAATTAAGAAATGAGGAATGACCAAATGAAATAAATCAGAATTCTGTCATTATAATTTTTTTTATTAATAAAATTTAAATAAAAAAATTATTATTATTAGTTTTATATTTTTAATAACATTTAAGTAAAAAAATTATTATTAATCACATTTATATTTTTATGTGTTTGTTTTATTAATAACATTTAAGTAAAATAATTAATAACATTTATATTTTTAATAACATTTAAATAAAAGAATTATTATTAATAACATTTATATTTTTAATAACATTTAAATAAAAGAATTAAAATCAAAATCTAACCATTATATGATTTATTTAATTATTCACTTAATAATTAATTTAAAAATTGAAATAACAAAATAGTACAATAAAGTAATATTATGTAGCGCAAAATACATAAAGCCACATATTTATATATATCACGTGAAAATTGGCGTAATGCAACTTCCCCAAAAAACACTATAGGTTGATATAAAACAAATATGTGTAGTAATATATTTGTATATTTAATAATAATTATTAAATATTAAATTTATATCTTTTCTTAATAGTAATTTTTATAATATATTATTAATTATTTATTTTTATATTATAATTACTATTATAAGATATATTAAATTATATATTATATAATATATTGAATTATTTATTTATTTTATAATATATTAAATTATATATTTATTTCATATTTATATATTATTATATTAGAATATAATAATATCCTTAGATTTAACTTTAATAGAACTTAAATAATCTTATTTTATATTATATTACATAATATATTATTATATATATATATTATATTATATTTATTTTATATTACACATTTTATTTTATATTATTATATTATATATTATATTTCAATATATAGTATACATTTATTTTTAAATATTTATATTATATTCTTATATATGTAATTTCATATTATATATTTAAATGTATTTTATATTATTTAATTTAATAATTTTAAAATGTTAATTTCCTAATAATAACCAATTTCTAAGATGATAATTTTTAGAGGGTTTTTTTTTTTTTTTAATTATTTTAGGAATAAGTAATAATAAAATCAAAAAAATATAATTATACTACTAAAAATTAATAGCACATAAAAGTCCCTTATATCAAGGTGTAATTCACGTGATTTTTCAATTAATTATATTTTTATTTTATTTTTTTTTATTTTATTCATTCTGTACTTTATATTCATATTTCTACTATTTATTTTATTTTATTTTATTCCATCTGTACTTTATATTTAATATTCTACTATTTATTTTATTTTATTTTATTTTATTTTATTTTATTTTATTTTATTCCATCTGTACTTTATATTCATATTTCTACTATTTATTTTATTTTATTTTATTCCATCTGTACTTTATATTTAATATTCTACTATTTATTTTATTTTATTTTATTTTATTTTATTTTATTTTATTTTATTCCATCTGTACTTTATATTTAATATTCTACTATTTATTTTATTTTATTTTATTCCATCTGTACTTTATATTTAATATTCTACTATTTATTTTATTTTATTTTATTCCATCTGTACTTTATATTCATATTTCTACTATTTATTTTATTTTATTTTGTTTTATTTTATTCAATCTGTACTTTCTTATTTAATATTCTACTTTTTATTTTATTTTATTTTATTCAATCTGTACTTTATATTTATTTTATTATTAATTAAATAATAAATAAATAATAAAAATAATAATAATAGTAATAATCAAAGAATAAATAGGTTAATAATTTAATTAAAATTAAAAAAGGTTAAATCAAAAAAAAAAAAAAAAATTAAAAAAATAATTTAAAAAAAATTAATAAATATTAAAATATTTATATATATATATATACTTAATTAAAATGATTTAATTAACAAAAAAAAAACAATAAAAAAAAAAGTTAAAATAAAATTAAAATAAAAGAAAGATAAAAAAAAAAAAAAATTAAAACTTATATATATATAAATAGATATATAAATATAAATAGGCTAATTGTTAGTATTCATTTCAACATTAATTAAAATAAAATAAAATAAAATAAAATAAAAATCAATATTTATTATATCTGATTGTATAATTAAATAACATATTAACATATATTGATATAAGTCATATTATATATATATAAAACTAAAAATACTAAATAATTATAATAATAAATTATATAAATAATTAAATAATTAAATAATAGTTACTAATTAATATATATATATATATTTTATCTTATTAAAAGTAAATTTTAAAAAATTTATAATTTAAAAGTTTTTTTAAAAAAAAGCCTTGTGTAATGTATAATTTATGATATAAAATATAATAAGCTATTAATAAAAATTATCATTCATCTTATTATCTTTTGAAATTAAAATTCCTACACAAAGAATTTTTTTTTTAACTTTTATACTATATATTTTATTTTTATTTTTATATTTTTTATTTTATTTTTATTTTATTTTTATTTTATAATTTTTTATTTTATTTTATTTTATATATTTAATTTTGAAAAATAATTCATTTTTTTTGAAAATATAATTCTTTTATCTTTAAAAATAATAATAATATTATTATTATTATTAATTTCTGGAATTGAATTTATTAAATTGTTTTTTATTAAATTCATTTCATTAAAAAAAGCAAAAATAAAAAAAAAAATATTATAAATAGTAATAAATAAATAATTATATGTTCATCATCTCTATTTTATATATTTTTATCTATAAAGCAATGAAAATGTCATTGAGTTGATTTCATCATAATTAAAAAAAAAAAATTTTTTTTAATTAGAAAATTACCTTAAATGATAATAATTAAAATTTTAATTATTAAATATTAATAATTAAATTTTTTTTTATAATAATTTTCTTTTAAAAGTTAAATGTTGTATTTACAAATAAATATAAATATAAGAATTAGTAATGAGTTAATAATGAATTAATTATGAATTAGTAAATTCATTTAAAATTAAAATATTTTTTAAAAAAAAAATATATATATATATATATATATTATTTTTATCTATTTTTATTGTGTTGCTTTCTGGAAAAATTTTACCAATAAATCATGAAAAAAAAATGAAAGCATAGATCTATAGTGTTTTATATATATGTATTATTTTATTAAAAAAATTTATTTTTTTTATTATACATCTTTCATTTTACATGTTATTTTCAATAATATCATAAAATTTTCTTTTTTTTCTTTTTAAATATATATATATATAAATAGTATTATAATTTTTTTAGGTAAAAATATATAAATGAATATAAATGAATAACTTTAAAATTTCTAATAAAGAGATTTATTAAATATATATATATTATTTCAGATAGTTCATTTATCATATAATCTCTAAATATATCATATAATTAATTTAAGCTTTAATTTTTTTTTTTATTTATTAATTATTATTTATTAATTATTAATTATTATTTATTATTTATTAATTATTATTTATTATTTATTATTTTTTTGGTTAGTCTACATACTCTTTTTTTTAAGATTCTTTAATATATGTCATAATCAATGCATCATAAAAATGGATTAATGGAATAATTTCTAAAAGAACTTTGATTAGCAATAATTAAAGTTTGTTATATATATAATATTTAACTATTATTACTATATTATTAATCATAATATTAGCGTAAATATATATATTGTATAATACATATAATTCAATTATTATCACTTACTATTTAATAAATACTAATGATTTATTATTTATTATTTTCATATTATTTTATTTTATTTTATTATATATAAGTATGCCAACAACATAAAAATACCAAGAAGCACTTTAACCATTGGTTGAATTTATTAATTAATGTACAGCGGTTAACTCTTCTACAATCAAAAGTTTACAAATTTCATTTTTTTTTCTTAATTATATCTTTTTATATTAATATTAATTTATTATTTAATTATTTATTATTCAATTATTATTTATTATTTATTAATAAATACTCTTTTTATTATTTATTATTTAGTATTTAGTATTTATTAATAAATACTCTTTTTATTATTTATTATTTATTATTTATTAATAAATACTCTTTTTATCATTTATTTATTATTTATTATATATTAATAAATATTCTTTTTATTATTTATTATTTATTATTTATTAATAAATACTCTTTTTATTATTTATTATTTATTATTTATTAATTATTATTTATTATTTATTATTTATTATTTATTATTTATTATTTATTAATAAATACTCTCTTTTAATTATTTATTATTTATTATATCATCCATCAAATAAAAAATTAAAATTTAAAGTTAATTAATATAATATATTATTATTTAATTGTAATATATTACATGGGTAACAGTATATCAATTGAAGGTAAATATTGGATCTATTCAACTTTAAACTCTATTTATTATATAAAAAAAGATGACTATTCAATGGAATAATATTAAATAACATTAAATAACATTAAATTAAATAATATATATAACCATATATAAATAAATAATAAATTAATAAATAAATAATAAATTAATAAATAAATAATAAATAAATAAAAAATTAATAAATTAATAATAATAAATAGATGAATAAATAAATAATAAATAAATTTTTTATTTTATTTTTTATTTTTTTTTTATTTAATTTCAATTTCTGATGTTTTATTCATCATTGAAACTTTTTAATTTAATTTAATTTAATTTAATGGATGTATATATTATCATTAGTATGGAATATATGTGTTTTAATTTGCACAAATTAAATTAAATTCATTTAAATTAAAAAAAAAAAAAAATAATAAATAATTAAATAATAAAATAATAATAATAATAAATAATTAAATAATAAAATAATAATAATAATAAATAATAATAATAATAAATAATAATAATAATAAATAATTAATAATTAAATAATTAAATAATAAAATAATAATAAATAATTAATAATAAGTAATAATAATAATAAATAATTAAGAATAATAATAATAATGAATAAAATAATGAAAGGAAAGGAAAGGTAGGAAAATGAAATAGTTTTTAACCAAAAAAAAATTTTTTTTTTCGTATTTTCATTTATTTTGATCAAATTTTTTTTTCTTAAATTTTTTTTTCTTAAATTTTTTTTTTTTTTTTTTTTGAAGCCGCAACTATTGCCAAAAAAAAAAAATATAATAAACATCCGTTTTATGTTTTATTTTATTTTATATTTTATTTTATTTTATTTTATTTTAACTCCATTCAATAAAAAACAAAATTGAAAAACGTCCATTCCGTTTTTTAATTTTAAAACAACACAACAAGTGAACACCACCAACTTAACACATGTTTTTTTTTTTTTTTTTTTTTTTTTTTCAGAATTATATTATATTAATTTTTATTGTTTTTTAGTTTATTTTTTTTTTTAACTTTTTTTTTTTTTTTTTTATAAAAAAAAATATATAAATTTTTATAATTTTTATTATTTTTATCTTTTTTTTCTTTTCTTCTTTTTATTTTTTTTTTTTTTTTTATTTTTTTTTTTTATATTTTTATTTTTTATCATAAAAAAAATCTTCAGATAGAGGAGAAAAAAAATTAAAATTAAATAAAAAAAATGAAAAAAGAATAAAATAATAAAGAAAAATAAAATTAGAATTAATGATTAAAAAAACTATATAATACTTTTTTCTTCTTATATAAATTATTACTAAAAATAAAAAAAATATTATATTTTTTATATATAAAAAAAATTTTTTTATTGTTTTCGTTACTTTGTTTTTTTTTTTAAAAAAAAAAAGGTTAAATTATTAATTAGTTGGAATTATAAACATAGATTTAGGGTTGTGATTGTTTCACTTTTTTATTTTTATCTATATCATATCCCATAAAAATCAATACTTTACTTTTTTTTTTATTTAATTAACTATTATTATTTGTTATTTATTTGATTAAGCTGACTTCATTATGTAGGTATATATTTATAAATAATGTATTTTTGATTATTAGTTCGACCTGATTCTTTTATACAAAATTAATAAAATTCTTTATACTTTGCCAATTAAATTATTATTATTTTTTTAATAAATTATTATATTTTTTTTTTTTTTTTTTTTTTTTTTTTGTTTTGAATTTTTTTTTTTGTTTATTCATTCTTTTATTGCTGTTAACTGTTTATTATTATTTTTTTTATTTTATTCACTTCTTTACTTATTATTTTTTATTTCTTTATTTTTCTTTATAGACATTTATATTTATATATATTTTTATTTTTATAATTTGTTTTTTTTTTTTTTTGTTTAATAACTATAATAATTTATTTTTATTATTGAAAATAATTTATTCATTCTTCTTTTCTTCTTCTGGCTTAATTTCAGCTTCTGGTTCAGCCTTTTCTGGTTCTTCTGGCTTAACATCTTCAGGCTTAGTTTCTTCAGCCTTAACGCCACCCTTACGCTTTTCAACAAAGCCCTTAACGGTAGTGACAGACTTGTCATAACCAGTCTTACTGTATTCAACAGTAGTAGCGTAACCCTTCTTAACGAGTTCAACGTATTCCTTGGCAGAGTCAGTTAAGGAAGCAACAACCTTATCAACAGTGATCTTACCGTCATCAGCACCATCTCTGTCCTTGGCACCACCTCTTAACTTCTTAACAGTTAAGACAATGATAGTAACAACGGAAACAATAGCGAAGATCTTGAATAAGAAGAAGGAAGCGGCAATAAGGAAGGTAACGAGAGCAATAGCTATTTAAAATTAAATAATAAATAAATAAATAAGTAAATAAATATTGAATTCAATCTTTTTTATTAAAATAAAAATCTTATTTCTTTATTAATTAAAATTTTTGTCTGCACTATTTTCTTTAGCTTTTTTTTTTTTTTTTTTTTTTTTTTTTTGATCTAAAGTACTAATGTATTATTACTCTTATATTATAATATTTTTTTTCTCTCTAAATGAGATAAACTTTTTATATTTTTTATATTAAAGTTATTATGATACTTACTTAAAGTAATTAAAATCCATGGAACAAGAATTGGTGATAAGATAATGAAGACAACTAATAAAAAGAATAATGGAATAGCAAAGATAGCAGCTAAAAGACCAAGAACTGGAGCAGTTAAAACGAAGGAAGAGAACTTTGAAATGAAAGTTTGAAGGTATTGAAGACCAACCTTTAAGTAGTTGATACTCTTGTCAGCAACAGATTTAACCTTGGTTTCATCAACCTTTCCACCAAAAGTTAAGTTTAATCCATTGATCTTTTCATTTAAAGTATCTAACTTATTAGATAACTTTACATTAATATCTCTAGATTTTTCATTAACAACATCGTTGACGTGGTTAAGCTTTAATTTTTCACTAACAGTTCTGTTTAAGTTTTCCATTTTTATTTTTATTTATTATTTATAGTTTATATAAAGAAATAAATTATTTTACTACTTTATTATTTTATTTTATTTATTAATTTTATAAATATATATAAATATTTATTTTTCTTTTATTTTTTTTTTTATTAATATTTATTTATTTTTTTTTTATTATAAAGTAAAGAAATAAAGAAAAAAATTTTTTTTTTTTACTAAAGATAAAAAGATGTATTTATATTCTTTTTACTATTTTATATCAAACTTGAATTTAAATATATAAATAAATATATAAATAAATATTAAATATATATATATAAATATTAAATATAAATATTATTTATATATATATTTATATATATGTATATATATAAATATAAATATTATTGTATATATGTTTATATATGTTTATATATGTTTTATGTTTTTATATTTATACTTTTATATAAATAATAAATATATGTTAAGAGTTATACTTTAGTAGTATTTATTAAGCATTTATATATATAGTTAAATATATATATAATATATTATAAAACCATCTCATAGCATATATATTAAATATATATTTACTATATTTACTATATTTACTATATGATATATATAGTATATATATGTATTATATGATAAATATAGGATACAGTATATATATGGATTATATAATCTATTTCTATGTTTATATAATATATACTATAGATATACACCAATTCTTACATAATATATAATATATGGCATATAATATAGAGTATGAATAGTATGTATATGAAGTCAATGGCATTCTTTAATTTATGATTAGTTATAGGTTAAATGGTTGCCTTTCTTTATGCTAATTTTCTATTTTTTATTTTCTATTTTTGTTAAACAATTGCAAAGTATTGTTTTGTTGTTTGATTATCATTTAGTTATAATTATAATTAAAAATAAAAAATTATAAAAAAATATAAAAAATTATAAAAAAATATAAAAAAATTAAGGAATTTCTTAAAATATGAATGAATTCATTTCATTCGAATTAATTGAAATATATGTGCCATGTACTCTCCAATAGAATGGTAATATATGGTAATATATTATTTAATTTAAAAAAACATATATATATATTTTTTTTAAGAAAAGATTTTAAATAATAAACAATAATTCATAATTCAGTAATAATAATAATTGAAGCTAATGACATTGAGAATAATTGAGAAGAGCTTTAATTATATTTCTCTCTCACCTCTCACACACACACTCTTTTTTTTTTTTTTTATAATTATATAAATACCATTAAATAATTTTATATTTCTATAATTAATATGGAATAGTAATTTTATATTTTTATAATTAATAATGATTAAATAATTAAAAATAAATATTTTACTACTTTTTTAATTTAAAATCACTTTTTAATAATCAATATTCTACTACTACTACTACTACTACTACTACTAATAATAATAATAATAATAATAATAATAATAACTTTTTTTTATTCTTTTTTTTTTTTTCATAGTAAACTATATCATAAAATAAATAATTAAATAATAAATAATTGAATAATAAATAATAAAAAGAATATTTATTAATAAATAATAAATAATAAATAATATAAATAATATATAATAAATAATAAATAATAAATAATTAAATAATAATAAATAATAAATTACCACCAATATTTAAATATATATATTTAACCAATAAAACTCAGGTTTTCTATATCGTACTAAATAATTTAAATAATAAAATACTTAAGATAAATGAGTATTCATTCATATTTATCTGTTTATTATTATTATTATTATAATTTATTATTATTATTATTATTTATTATTATTATTATTATTATTTATTATTATTATTATTATTATTATTATTATAAATTTATTTAAAAATTTTTTAAACTACTTTATATATTTATATACAAATTCTTTTTTTTTTAATTAGAAAGTCAATTATAATAGTATATTTTAATAGTATATTTTACAGTTTAGAAGTGTTATTATTTAATCATTGATTGATTAATTAAATGGAAATAAATAAATTATTTATTTATTTATTTATTTATTTATTTATTTATTTATTTATTTATTTATTTAGTAATTTATTATATTTAATATATTTATTTAGTAATTTATTATTCTTTATATTTTATTATTCATTATTAAAATTAATGATATCTATAATTATCCTCTTCTATTCATATTCATTATTTTATCCACGTTTCATTCAAAAAAAAAATAAAATATAGGAAAAAAATTTTTTTTATGTTCATATGAATTTTATGTATTTTTGAAATAAAAAATTTTAATTTCAGATTTTTTATCTTTATTTCTATTTAATAATAAATATTAAATGTAATTAAATGTAATTAATAATTAACTAATGTATACATTATTGATATTAGGTGTAATATACATATATTGTATTTTGTCATATATACAATGAATAATAAATAATAAATAATAAATAATAAATAATAACTAATAAATAATAAATAATTGAATAATAAATAATAAATAATTGAATAATAAATAATAAATAATTGAATAATAAATAATTGAATAATAAATAATAAATAATAAATAATAAATATTATGTAATTGAATAATAAATAATAAATAATAAATAATAAATAATAAATAATAAATAATAAATAATAAAATAATAAATAATAAATAATAAATAATAAATAATAAATAATAAATAATAACTAATAAATAATAAATAATTGAATAATAAATAATAAATAATAAATAATTGAATAATTGAATAATAAATAATAAATAATAAATAATAAATAATTGAATAATAAATAATAAATAATAAATAATAAATAATAAATAATTGAATAATAAATAATTGAATAATAAATAATAAATAATAAATAATAAATAATAAATAATTGAATAATAAATAATAAATATTTTTTTTTTAATTCTGGTTAATTTTAAGCCCCCCCCTCAAGGTATGGGATAAATGAGATAGTCACAACACTTCCGTATTCTTTCGAATAGGTGGAAACTATCCTTGTTGAACAGCCTTACTGGTTCAGCATTGGTGCTCAAACGTACATATTATTGTTGAGAATTTCCTAGTACGTTTTTTTCTTGGAATGCCTTCCTATCTTTCCTTTGAAGTAAATAATAAATAATAAATAATAAATAATAAAATAATAAATAATAAATAATAAATAATAAATAATAAATAATAAATAATTAAATAATAAATAATTAAATAATAAATAATAAATAATAAAATAATAAATAATAAATAATAAATAATAAATAATAAATAATAAAATAATAAATAATAAATAATAAATAAATGATAAATATTAAATATTAATAAATAATAAAAAGAATAAAAAGAAGAGTATTAATTAATAAATAATTAAATAATAAAGAATAATAGAATAATAATAAATAATTGTAAAATAATAAAAATAAATTAAATAATGATTATTTAAATAATGATTATAATAAATAATAGTTATAAATAATATATAAAAGGATAAATAAACTTCGTATATTTAACCCTTAATTTATTAATAATTAAAAAAATCAACCCTTTTAAATTATTATTATTATTATTTATTATTATTTATTATTATTATTTATTATTATTTATTATTATTTATTATTATTATTTATTGTTTTTACTATTATTTATTTTTATTATTATTCAGTAGTTAACCACATTTTGAATAAAAATTTATATATTTATGTATTAATTTCTATAAAAATAATTATTAAAATTAAACTTTTTATAAACAATATTTATAATTAAAAATATCACGTGTTAATATTTACATTTCATAAATATATGTAATTTACATATATTATGTAAATTCAAAGTCAAACTGAATAGGATTGTAATGCTATTAATTTAACGATTATATTTATTATACTGATTTAATTCTGTTTATAGTTATCAAAATATAGTAGAATTGGTTGTTTATCAAAACTAAAAATGTTAAATGCATAATGATATTATTCTTAATTATTTATATTATTTTATTTATTTATTTATATTTATATTTATTTATTTATTTATTAAAATTTGTTTATTAAATTTTATTTTATTTTATTTTATTTTTTTGGATTAAAGTTTTTTTTTTATTTTTATTATTTTAATTTTTTTAATATTTGATCAATTTATTTATTATTATTATTATATTAAAATCTTATTCTTTATATTAAAAGTTTTTTATATAAAAAATCTTTTTTTTTGTATATAAAAATTTATAATTAATATTAATAAAGTGTATTTTTTTTTAAAAAAAAAAAATTTTTTTTTTTCAAAGAATTTTTTAGAAATTGAAAATCTATAGAAATGCAATCTTCAAATATTATTATACAAAAATTTAGCGGTGTTACCGTTGGTTCCGCTAAAAGAATGAAAAAAGTATTGCAATTAATAAAGTAATAAATATATATATTTATTTAATTTTTTATTTTATTTTATTTTATTTTATATTTATATTTTTATTTTTTCAATTAACTATAAATCAATTTTTCTCTAATAAAATTGATAATATGAATGAAATAAAAAAAAAATATGAATTTAATATTAGTAATAAACTTAAAGAACTATTTCCAACATTTAATGTTTATTTTACAAAATGGATATATAATCATATTGCTTATATATTTTTAATAATATTAATATTTTATATATAATTATATGTAATAAAATCTCTTATATTAGAAATTCCATTAATGATTCCGATATAATTATAGTTTTATCAGCTGTTAGTCCAAAAAAAAAGATACATGGAACCACTAGCAAGTAAATATATTTATATAATATTTTTTTAATATATATAATTATATATATATACATATATATATATTTTTTTTATAATTTATAATTTACAATCTAATTAATTCAGAAGAAAAGAAAAGAAAAAAAGGATCATACATCTTATATAATTTATTTTTTTTTTGTATAATTAATAATAAATTTTAAACAATAAAAGATTAATTCAAGCTACTAGAGAATTATTAGTCAAAAGAGCAACACATTCATTTGAAATTTTAAATGAAATTGAGGAAAATCATATTAACATTTTAAATAAATTAATTACAGAGAATGAGGAATTAAGATTAAAAACAGAAAAGGAAATAAAGGCAGAATGTAATTCTTTAAGAGAATTTTTAAAAGCTTTAGAAGTATATATCTTTAAAATAATAGTTCTTTAATTATTTTGATATTTTCATTTCATTTCATTTTTTTTTTTTTAAAAAAAAAAAAAAAAGAATTTCATAGATTTCATTTAAATGATTTTAAAAATTAAAAATTTTAATAATATATTATATATAATGTAAAATAAAAACAATATATATATATATAGATTATTAAAGAAATTACTCCAAAATCTAGTGATACTATTCTTAGCACAGGTGAAAAATTAGCTGGTATTGTTTTTACTGCTTATATGAAGAGTGAAGTAAATATTTATATATAATGTTAAGTATAATGTTAAGATAAATATAGTTAATAACAATTAAAACGACAATAATAATAATAATAATAATAATAATAATAATAATAATAATAATAATAATAATAATAATAATAATAATAATAATAATAATAATAATAATAATAATAATAATAATAATAATAATAATAATAATAATAATAATAATAATAATAATAATAATAATAATAATAATAATAATAATAATAATAATAGTATTATTAATTTTGATATTAGTAATATTGTTGTTATTAATAATAAAGTGCTAATGTAAAATTTAATATCCATTATCAATTTTATCAAGTTTTTTAATTAATAAATTATTATCATTTACATCTATCTATCTCTCTCTATCTATATATCTATGTCAATCAAAATTTGTAGGGAATTGATACTGAATTAATTGATTTTGAAAAAATTATTACTGATGTTGAAGATGATTCTTTAATTGATACTAATTTCTATTTAAATACTCTTGTTCCAAAAATTTCTGAAGAATTATCCAAATGTAAAGCTAAGGTTCCATTAGTCACTGGTAAATATTTATCTCTTTATTTTTCAATCGTTCACTCTCTTTACTCTTTATTATTATTATTATTATTATTATTATTAAATTATTATTAAATTATTATTAAATTATTAATTAATTAATATTAATAATAATTATATAAAAAAAAAAAAAATAATAAAATGAAAAAAAAAAAAAAAAAAAAAAAATTAAAAAACTTATTTTTATTTTTATTTTTATTTTTATTATTTTTTTTTTAAAAAAATTTATATAGGTTTCATTGGTTCATTCCCATTAGGTATTCTTGAAACTGTTGGTAGAGGTTATTCTGATTTTACTGCTTCACTTGTTTCATTAGCAGTTCATGCAAAAGAAGTTCAAATATTTAAAAACATTTCTGGTATTTATTCAGCTGATCCTTTAATTGTACCACAAGCTTACGTTTTACCATATGTTACACCAGATGAAGCTTCTGAATTAGTATTCTATGGTTTAAAAACTATTAATCCTTCTTGTATGGATATTGCTCATGATCAAAAAATAAGAATTAAGAGTATTGATCATCCTGAACAACCAGGAACTTTAATTGGTCCATATACTGATGAATACAAACATTTAAAATCTACTGCAGTTTTAATTAAAAAGGATGTTCTTATTTATAATATTCACTGTAGAAAAGGTTCCGTTGCTCATGGTACCATGAAAAAAGTTTTTGAAACCTTTAATAAATTTGGTATTCAATTAGATTTAGTTTCCACAAGTCAAATGAATTTATCTATTGCCTTAAGTAATGATATTAATAATTTAGATTTAGTTACTGCTGAATTAAAAAATGTTGGAAAGGTAAGTGAATAAGAAAAGAAAAGAGAAGAATAAGAAAATAAATAAATAAATAATTAATAATAATATACCCTACATAGGAATATTATTAGAAATTCATTTTAAATACTTTTTTTTTTTTTTTTTTTTTTTTTATATTCATTATTTATTATTATTTATTATTATTTATTATTATTAAAAATATTTCTAATTATTATTTTAATCATCGTTTATTATTTATTAATATTATTATTATTAATATTATTATATTTTTTTTTTTATTTAAACTTATACATATATATGTGGAAATAAAGGTTTCCATTCGTCCACATATGGCTATCTTATCTGTTGTTGGTAGAAAATTAAAAAATCAAATTGGTTTTGCAGGAAAACTTTTTGCCACCTTAGCAGAAAATAATATTAATATACATATGATTTCACAAGGAAGAAGTGAAATTAATATTTCATGTGTAATTAATCAAGAATCAAAAGCTACTGCTATGAAATGTGCTTATGAATTAATTTATTCCACTGAAGAAGAAAAGAAAGAAGAAAAATAAATAATAATAAAATAATAATAAAGAATAAAGAATAAAGTAAAAATACATTCGTTACAGAGAATAAAAAAAAAAAAAAAGTCAACCAACCAATAAAAAAAATAAACCAAGAAATAGAGGAACATATATATGCAATACAATAATAATAATAATATATATATATAGATTTATATTTAATCATAAAATAATAAAGATTAAATAAAAATTTTAAATATATATATATATATATTCATATTAATATATTTTAATTTCATTAAACTAAAATGAAAAAAAAAAAAAAAAAAAAATACAAAGATTCATAAATTAATTATATATGTCAATATTTTTCATAAACAAAAAATAATATTAATAAATTATTTTTTATTTATTTATTATTATTATTATTATTATTATTATTTATATTGTTAAAAATTAATCATATATATAAAAATATTTATAATTACAAATAAATAAATAAATAAATAAATAAATAAATATAATTAATTTCTTTTCATACTAATACTAATACTACTACTAATAATAATAATAATAATAATAATAATTAAATATTTGTTAAAATATATATATATATAAATGATAAATGAATTAATGATCAATAATTCATAATCATATTTATGTGTATTTTATTTAAAATTTATAAATTAATTTTAATAACTAATTGTGAATATAAATATCAATATCCATTTTAATATTAATTATTTATTAGTAAATGTTTGTATCCAATTTTATTTGTTATTTTTTATATATTTTATATATAATTATTATTTTATTATATTTTATATTATTTATTATTATTTATTATTTATTATTTATTATTTATTATTTATTATTTATTATTTATTATTTATTATTTATTATTTATTATTTATTATTTATAATTAATATTTATTATTTATTATTTATTATTTATTATTTATTATTTATTATTTATTATTTATTATTTATTATTTATTATTTATTATTTATTATTTATTATTTATTATTTAATATTTAATATTTAATATTTAATATTTAATATTTATTATTTATTATTTAATATTTATTATTTATTATTTATTATTTATTATCTATTATTTATTATTTATTATTTATTATTTATTATTTATTATTTATTATTTATTATTTATTATTTATTATTTATTATTTAATATTTCCAAAAATAAAAAAATTTTTTTTATTGATTAAAGTTCGGAGTTTATTAAGGATGTAAGAGTTTAAAATATATATATATATATATATTTTTTTTAATTTTTATTATTTTATTATTTTCATTATTTTTTTAGTCAACAAAAATTTTAATAGGCAAAAAAAAAAAAAAAAAACTAAACAATTTGTTTTATTTTATATTAATTATTTTTTAATTTAATAATATTTAAAGTATTTAAAAATTTATTAATTCAATATTAAAAGATATAACTTTTATCTATCTTTTTTTTTTTTTTTTTTTCATAGTAAATAAAACAAATATAGACTATATTATTTCATCTCATTATATTTTTATTTTTATTTTTATTTTTATTTATTTTTTTTTTTTGATGAAATGAGTCATAGAGTTTCAAATTCAGTAGCAAAAAGAGGTTAATAATAATAATAATAATAAAAATTTATTGCTATATATACACATATATATATAATTATTACTGCTAATAATTAAAAATTTTTTTTTTTTCTTTTGGGTAGCAACTATAATAAACCTTTTTTTTTTTTTTTTTTTTTACTACGCAATAATAAATAATAATAATAATAATAGATAATAAATAATAGTTATTAAATAATAATACTAATAATACTACTACTACTACTAATAATAATAATAATAATAATAATAATAATAAAATAATTATAAATATCATATTCAATTTTGATATTTGAGTATTAATAAGAAATATATATCCGTTTTTTTTTTTTTTTTTTTTTAAATATTAAAAATGAAATAATAAAAATAATACAAAAATACAATATAAAATGATATAATATCAATAATATCACAATAATGCAAACAAACAAATAAATAAAATAAAACAAACAAAAATAAAATATATATATACATATATATATATATAAATAAGGAAAAACCAGATTTGGAAATTTCTATTATACCCTATGCAAAGAAAGAAGTTTATTTCCTAGTACCATTATTTTAAATCAATATCTTGAGAAATATCATGCATTAATATTACCAATAGAAAAACCAAAATCAGAGATAGAATGGAATATCATTATTTCTTCATTAAATTGTAAAGGAAATGACTTGAAGACTATTGCTATCTTAACAACCGATAAAGGTTTTTTTTTTTTTTTTTTTTTTTTTTTTTTTTTTAAACTACATATCAAAATTTTATATATACTTTTTTTTTATCTTCCAGTTATTATATATATAAATATATAAATAGTAATATATATTATATATAATAAATAATTTGTATTAATATTCATTTTCTATTTTTTTTTCTCATTTTTATTATAATTATATATTACTGTTTATTAAAAAATACATATCTATCTTTCTATATCAATTTATTATATCCATCTACCTTTTTATATCTTTTTATATCTATCTATTATATATATATATCCATCTATCTTTTTATATCTTTTGATATCTATCTATTATATACATATCCATCTATCTTTTTATATCTTTTTATATCTATCTATTATATATATCTATCCATTTATCTTTTTATATCTTTTTATGGCTCTATCTATATATGTATATTTTTTTTTTTTAAAAAAAAAAAAAAAATTAAATAAATAAAATATATATAAAAATTTATAAAAATAGGTGAAGATTTAAATGAATCCATAAGACGAAAAAATGAAAAAGAAAGTATATTTAAATTAAGTGAATGTGAAAAAAGAGTTGCAGGATTAAGTGAAAATTTTTATACCAAATTATTAAAGTAATGGAGCCTGTTTTTTTTATATATATCATTTTATATCTATTATCTATTTTTTAACAACAACAACAACAAAAAAAAAAAAAAAAAAATACAAAATATACAAAATATTCAAAATATAAAACTTATAATATACAAAAATACAATAATACAATAATACAAAATATATAAATTATATTTATTAAAAAAGAAAAGAAATAATAATAATAATATATAAATATATATAATAAAAAGATGTTTTTATAAATATTGACATATATATATAATTATATAATTTATATTTATCACAGTTCCATAGTTAATTATATGAGTAATGAGCATCATTTATCTATTTTAGAATTGAGTGGTCTACCTTTAAATAGTTCACATATTCAATTATTAGCAAAAGTAAATATATATATATATATATGTATTTCAAATACACAATTAATTATATTCAAAATGTTAATTTTTTTTCTTTTTTACTTATTTGATTAAAAATATATTAATCTCTAATTTTATTCATCTATATCATATCTATATCTATATCTATATCTATATCTATATCTATATCTATATCTATATTATTATTATTATTATTATTATTATTATTATTATTATTATTATTATTATTATTATTATTATTATTATTATTATTATTATTATTATTATTATTATTATTATTATTATTATTATTATTATTATTATATTATTATTATTATTATTATTATTATTATTATTATTATTATTATTATTATTATTATTATTATTATTATTATTATTATTATTATTATTATTATAATAATATTGAAAAAAAAAAAAAAAAAAAAAAAAAAAAAAAAAGGGATTGCAAAATTGTACTTCTATAAAGATTTTATCTTTATCAAGAACTATCATTAATGACGAAGGATTAAAGAGTAAAATAAATAAATAAAATAAAATAAAATAAATAAATAAATAAATAAATAAATAAATAAATAAATAAATAAATAAATAAATAAATAAATAAACAATAATAATAATAATAATAATAATAATAATAATAAATTAGCTTTGGCCGTTAGCCTTAAACATTCCTCTTCTATTATGGAATTACATTTCGCTGGTTGTGGTTTAACCCATGAAAGTGCCATTGTTCTAACAGAATTAATAAAAGTAAAATAATAATAATAAGGAAAAAAAAATTATTAAAAATTATAAAAATAAGTAATAGAATTAAAAATAAAAAAAAAAATAAAAAAAAAAAAAAAAAACTATTTATTACTATAATTAATTATTTTATTTTAATATATTTATATATATAACGAAAAAAAAAATAATAAAATAAAATATAATATAATATATCCATATCTATATCTATATCTATATAAGTATCAATGTCTTAGTAGAGAAGCTGAGCAATGGACAAATTCCTTAAGACCCAGTATCACCAACACCAATAGTCATGCCGAATTATTTGGTGTCCCATTAAATTTAAAACAGAATTCCATTAAACGTTTAAATCTATGTAACAATAACATAGGTGATATTGGAATGAATTCTTTATTTGAAATTATTACAGAGGATTTAGGATTGGAAGGTAAATTTCATTTATAAATAAATTATATATAATATATATATATATATTTAACAGAAATTAATAAAATTTTTATTTTTATTTTTATTTTTATTTTATTTTAACTTTTTTTTTTTTTTTTTTTTTTTTTTTTTTTTTTAATATATATATATGAATATTAATATTTCCCTCTTTATACATATTTAGCTGTAGATGTTCAATTTAATTCTATAACCAATGAAGGATTAAAAGATATTGATTACCTAATTAAATTAAATAAAACATTAATCATTTTCGATTTAAGAAATAATAATATTGGTAATAAAAAATAAAATAAAATAAAATAAAATAAAAAATAAATAAAAATATATATATATTATATTTTTATGTATAAAATGAAAAATTAAAAAAAATTTTCATATTATGATATTATAACATATAGTAACTTTTTATTTTTTTTATTTTTATTTTATTTTATCTTATTTTATTTTCTATTTTAAAAAATTTCAAAAAAAAAAAAAAAAAAAATTTTTTCTTATAGATGATGAGCTAATGAAGAGAATTGATAATTACTTAAAAGAAAATAAAGAATTACGAAATAATCAAAATCCTTTCAGTTCTTCATCAAAAAATGTATTGTATTCATATTCATAAAAAAAAAAAAAAAAAAAAAACGTTTTTGTTTATCTATCTATATATATATTTAAATATATAAAGATATAGATATACATTTTTATATATATGTGTACTATAAAATATAAAAGTATTATTTATCTATCTATATCAATATATATTTATATATTAAATAATAAAAAAGAAAAAAAAATTATTATAATTATTTTTAAAAAATATAAATTATTCTAATAGTATCAATATGTATTATAATGAATAAGAAGGAATTTAAAATGTTAGATGGCGTTAATCCCTTAAGTTTTTCATATCATACAAAAGAAATAAAAATAACCTCCAATAGTGAGCCTTCCTGTGAAAAGTTACGTTCAAGATTCTTTCCGAGTGTTAATCCTTTACTCGATAAATCAAAAAAGAAATGGAGTACTTTTGGTCCTCTAAAAATTACTGACGCGACGACTAAGTCTACTAAAAATATTAATAAAAATGCCCGTAGTGGAAGTAAAAAAAATTTGAAGTCCGGTCTGTTATCATCATCATCATCATCATCGGTAAATAACTACAACAGGAAAAAAAAATAATAAAAATAAAAATAAAAAAAAATAACTTAAATTATAATTACAAATAAAAAAATTAAAAAAAAAAAAAAAAAAAAAAAAAAAAAAAAAAAAAAAAAAAAATTTAATTTCTATTTTCATATTATAATTATTCATTATTAATTTAATGTTATTTACTGTATGATTTTTATTTTATCTAATATTATATCTATTTTTTTTTATTAAATTATATAAATATAAATATATATATATATATAATATATAAAGAAAACATTAAGGAAACCAAAAATTATTTATTCAAATAATGTTGATAGTAATGATCCAATTGGTTCTAATAAAAATAAACTTAATAAAAAAAAGGTATTGATCATATTTTATTAAATATTAAATATATATAAATAGAATATATAATATATATAACTTTTTTAGTAAAAAAAAAAAAAAAAAATAAAAAAAAATAAAAAAATAAAAAATAAAAATAAAAAAAAAAATATTAAATTAATATTTAATACACATCTTTTATATATATATATATATAATATTTATAAAGTCTAATATTAAACTTAATAAAGGAAAAAAAGAAAACAAGAAATTTAGAATTGCATGTATTGATGATGTAGAAATTATTGATGATACGAACAAGAACCATGAGAATACAAATGAAAAAAATGATAGAATTGATAATACTAAGAAAAATACAATAAAACAAGAAATTTCCGAATTTGAAAATAATAATAATAATAATAATAATAATAACTTCAACATTTTCGATAATTCTTTGTATATACCAAGTCAAGATAATCATTATGAAGATGATGAGGATGAGAATATTACTACTGCTACTACTACCCATATTAATACTAATTATGATGATAATGATATTATCAATGATATTAATGATGGAAATACAAATAATGGAAATAGAGATCGTTCAATGACCTCCATAAATACAGCAGAGATAGAGGACATTAAGAGTGAGAATGATGATGAGAGTGAAATTGAAAGTGAAAATTTGGAACTCATTAATAATACTATACGAAATCAATTTTTAGATGAATACGATGAGGATCAGTTGGATCAATTAACAAAACAAATAATAGCTGAAAAACAAAGAAATTCGTTGAAAAAGAATCATAAATCAACGAAAGATCATGATCATGATACTGATAAAACAAATAATCCTGATGATCATCATGATAATATCAATACCAACAACAACAACAATGATATTAAGGATAATGTTCGCAAGAGTACTAATGATGATAAGGATAATGATTATGACGATGACGAAGGTATCTAGTTTATATTAATAATTCTAATGATAAATTTAATATATATATATATATATATATATATATATATTTTTTTTTTTTTTTTTTTTTTTGTTTGTTTGTTTGTTTGTTTGTTTGTTTTGTTTTTCATCTCATTATATGGTATTAATATACTATATATTTATTTAATTTATTTATTTAATTTATTTATTTAATTTATTTATTTAATTTATTTATTTAATTTGTTTATTTAATTTATTTATTTAATTTGTTTATTTATATATATCATTTTAGATAATAATGATTATGTACCAGTTAAAATAGAGGGTAATGAAATTATTAATAAAGAAAAGAAGGATAATAATAGTTTAAATCGTAGAGATCAAGATAAGGTGGATAATGAAACAAATATGATGGAAGAAAATATCATTAAAACACAGAATGATAATGATAATGATAATGATCACGAAAATCAAAAGGAAAATGAAAATGTTATTACCCATAAAATTAAAAATAAAAATAAAGAAAAAATTAAAGAAGAAAATAAAAAAGATACTGAAAGTAATAATGGTCGTGGTCCACCCTTATCAAATAATAGTAGTAATAGTACTATAGATAGTAAAAAATATGAAGAAGAAATTAAAACGTTAGAAGAAAGTATTAATATTGATGAATTGGATAATGATAATAATGATAATGATAATGATAATGATAGTAAACTTTATGAAGAAGAAATTAAAAAATTAGAAGAGAGTATTAATATTGATGAATTGGATGATGATGATGATGATAATGATAATGATAGTAAACTTTATGAAGAAGAAATTAAAAAATTAGAGGAAAGTATTAATATGGATGAATTAGATGACGATAATGAGAACTATAATAAAAATAATGATAATGATAATGATGATGATAATGAAGATGTCATATACGTTTTACCATCTAAAATAACAATGGATAATAATTCTTCCTATAATGAATCCTTTTTAATTAATAAATCTAATAAAATCATTGAAAAAAGTATGGAATTAACAGATAAATTAAATGATTCTATGATAAATACAAAAGATTTCGAAAATACTACAACCACTATAACTAATAATAATAATAATAATAATAATAATAGTAATAATAAGAAAAAATCTTTGAAAAAAAACAATTCCCCTAAAAATAATTTCCCTTCTTCTAATGAAAGTAGTGCAACTTCTAGAAAAAAATTGGATAACCCAGAAAGTTCTACTAAACATAATAAACCTGATAAAGAAAACAAATCATTAAATGATTCTAAAGATGATATAAAATCCTTCCCCTCTCCATCTTCCTCTTCCGTTTTAGCTAACAATAAAAAAAAAAGTAGTAGTAATAATGAGGATAATAGTAAGGGGAAGATGGTTAAATCAAGAAAAAATATACATCCCCCAACAAATACTTCTATGATTTCAGAAAAAGAGAAGAATAAAAATAGTTTAAGAAAAAGCAGTAGTACTGAAGAAAAGAAGAAGAAGAAGAATGAAAATAAATCTAAGGATAATGATAATGACGAAGGAGTCGATGGAGATGGAGATGGAGATGTAACTGAAAATGAAAATATTACTGGAAAAGGAAATGATAGTGAGGATTATAATGAATTTATTATAATTCCAGGGAATACTTTACCAAAAAATAATGATAATAATGAAGCAAGTGATACAATTCCTGTTTCAGAAAAGGATAAGAATAAGAATAAGGAAAAAAATAAAGGTAAGAATGGAGAAGAGAGTGAAAGGAATAGTCATATCCATGATAAAAAGATTAAAAATAAAGATTTTAATAATAATAATAATAATAATTGTATTATAAACTATGGTGATGAAAAAGATTATTTACTTCCAAAAAATGAAAAGCTATCTGGAAAGAAAAAGGAATTTATTTATGATACGTTAAATTCTCTTTCAGAAATTAGTGATACCATTGATACCATTGAAAATAATTTAAAAAGTTTTAATGTTGAATTTATTCATTTACCAAATCCTCCTCATCCTCCTCCTCATCATCACCACCACCACCGTCATCATCAAAATCAAAGTCAAACCTTAATACTGCCTAAAGCAAAAAGTCAAGAGATGATCTATGACGTCAGTATGCTTTCTAGTCTTGCTATACGATCCGATGAAGATATTCAATTTACGCTTCTATCCATTACTAATTCTTTAAGAGAAATTCAAAATCAAACGCTACAAGATATGTTGGAATCTAGTCACTTCTTAAAACCGATTATCCTTTCCTTACGGTCCATTATTATTTATTCGAAACATTTACTAAAAATTTTAAATATTTTCATTGAGAAGAAGAATAGACAAAGAGAACGAAATAAACTCATTAAAACAAGATCTAATCCTAATTTATATAAAAGTGAACTCGGTAGCCATAAAGTTACAACTGATACCAAAGTTATTAAAAAGAGCGTAGATCCAACGACCAATCATAATAATAATAATAATGGTAATAATGATGATAACAATAATAATAGTAATAGTAATAATAATGCTAACAGCAACAATAATAATGATACAAAGAAAAAACATGAAATAAAAATGCATCAAATAGAGAAATATAAATTTTATAAAAGTCAAATTAATATTCTCTTGGAAGTAATGGAATCCATGATTAATTCATATTATTCATATATGGAAAAAATGGAAGAGAATGATTAAAATGAAAAAAAAAAAAAAAAAAAAAAAAAAAAAAAAAAATTGTAAATTAAATAATAAATTTTATTGTATTTTATAAAATTAAATAAAGTATTTTAAAAAATATACTAAAAAAAAAAAAAAAAAAAAAAAAAAAAAAAAAAAAAAAAAAAAAAAAAAAAAAAAAATTATTAAAAAAATAATAAAATAATAATAATAATTAACATTATCATATAATAAATTTTTATTAATAAAGAAAAGTAATAATTAAAATAACATTAAATAAAAATAAAATAATATTAATAATAACAATAATAATAATAATATTATTATTATATGAATGTTTAAATGTATATCTATATACATTTCTTTGGATGATTTTTATTTTTCAGTATATACCAAATAAATTGTTTATTAAACTGAATTATATCAAATTATGAATAATTTCTATATGTATATATTTATATTGTATCATTATTAATCATTATTATTTATATTTATATATTTATTTTACTTTTAATTATTAATTTTTTTTTTAAGATGATATTTATTTATTTATTTATTTATTTATTTATTTAAATTTTTGTTAAAAAAATTTTTTTTTTAAAATATAACTTTTTTCCTTTCCTTTCCTTTTTTTTTTTTTTTTTTTAAGATAATTTTGACAGAAATCCTGTTTTACAAAACAAAACAAAGAATTATTTTTCTTCTTTTTTTTAAAATAAAGAAATAATAAAGAAATTAAAAATGAAAAAAATAAAAAAGTTTAAAATTTTATAATAAAAATAATTTAATATATATTAATATTATAATGTAATATATTTAATTTTATTATTTTAATATAAAAAAAGATGGTAATAGAAAAAAAAATTTTTTTTTTTTTTTGTTTTTTTAATAATTAATTAATATATATATAATTATAAATATATATTATATATTATATATTATTAATAATAAAATATTATTTTTAAATAATAATAATTAATAATAATTAATAATAATTAATAATAATTATAATAATAATCACAGTAAAAACTATTTGATAATATTTTATTAAACAATAAAGAATGAAAAGTTAAGAAGTTATAATCACCAAGTACATAACCTAATTTATACTGGATTATTAATATTAATAAATTAAGAAATAATAATAAAACAATTTTTTTTATCATAAATTATATTATTTCTTTTCTTTTCTTTACTTTTCTTTATTTATTTATTTAATTAATTTAATTATATATTTAATTTTTTTTTTTCAAAAAAAAAAAAAAAAGTTATATTATTATGGATTACTCACAATTTCTTTCAAAGAGAAGTGCTTTAAGAAAGCCTTCTGCTATTAGAACTCTTCAGTCATATTTATCCATTCCAAATATGGTTAGAATTTTTAAATTTATTTAAATTGTAAAAAATGATAATAAAATTTAATAAATATATATATATATAATATAAATTATTTTACATTTTTTTACATTTTAAAATCTGAAATTTCAAAATCTAAATTTCTAATTTAAAATCTTATATAATAAAGATAATGTTAATAATAATAATAATAATAATAATAGTAGTAGTAGTAGTAATAATAAATATTAATATTATTTATGATGAATAAAAATAAATAAAAAATATTCTTTTACTTATAAAATACGAATACATTATAAAGATTAAATAAAATAAAATATTAGTTTTTGTATTAAATTTTAAAAAAAAAATAAAGTACCAATTTTTATTTATTAACAATATTATTGTAATAATGATATATAATAAAATCTTTATATATATATATAAATAAAATGAAATTGATAGATATCATTAAGTGGTGGTATGCCAAATCCAGAAACTTTTCCTTATAAAAATATGTCATTCAGAATGCATAATGGTGAAAAAATTACACTCGGTGAAGCCAACTTAAGAAGAGCATTACAATACTCAGGAACTGTAAATATTATAATATAGTTGGATAGTTAGATAAATAGATAGAAAAGATAGATAAATAGATAGATAGATTTTAAATAGTATATTTATTTATTGGAAATTTTTAAATTTATATAATAATAAAAAAATTCAATTTAATTCAATTCAATTCAATTCAAAAAAAAAAGGCTGGTTTCCCTGAATTAATTGACTGGCTAAGAAAATTACAATGGGAAGAACATCAACCTGATTGTGACTATGATATATGTCTTGGAAATGGTTCTCAAGATTTATTAACTAAAGTAAGTTTTTTTTTTTTTTTTTTTTTTTTTTTAATAAGTCATAATAACTAAATTTTTACTTTATATATTTAAAATAAAGTAAAATAATAATAATAATAATAATAATAATAATAATAATAATAATAATAATAATAATAATAATAAAAAGAGGAAAAATATTAATAAATAAAACAACATTTTAAAATTAATTCATGTATTTTATATATATATATATTTTTTAAAAAAAAGGCTTTTGATATGTTAATTGATGAAGGAGATTCTATATTGATAGAAAAGCCAACATATGTTGGTGCATTATCATATTTGAGACCTTTGAATGTTAAATTTATTGGTAAATATATATATATAATTTTTACTATTTTATTATTATTATTATTATTTTATTATTTAACAATATAAAATAATATTATATATATATGATATATGTATATATTTTTAGTATTATTAATTACAATTTAATGTTAATAAATTCACTTTTTAATACTAACCCTATTAGTATTTAAAAAAAAAATTTTTTTTTTTTTCTTCTTTTGTTCAATATTAAATACAATAATAATTTAATGATATATTAACTTTATTTAAATAATATTATTTATTATAATATAATATTTGAAATTTATTGCATAATAAAGAGGTCGAATGTGATTCAAATGGTATAAATCCAAAAAATTTAGCTGATATACTTGCAAATTGGCCAAAAGATAAGCCATACCCAAAAGTAAAATTGAATAAATAAAAAAAAAAAAAAATAAATTAAAAAAATTATAAATACATGTGTATATATATTTATATTTATATACTTATTAATAAATCTTATTATATATATTCATTAATTTTATATATAAAATACATTATTTTTATATTTTATTATTAATAAATAATGTTATAATGCTACATTATTTCAATAAAACACATAATAATTATATATAGATATTATATACAGTTCCCACTGGTTGTAATCCAACAGGAATGATTATACCTTTATATAGAAAAGAACAAATTTATGAACTTGCACAGAAATATAACTTTTTAATTTTAGAAGATGATCCATATTATTATTTACAAGTAAATATTAAGTTATTTAAAAAAAAAAAAAAAAAAAAAAAAAAAAAGAGAGAAGGAATAATTTTATTATTATTATTATTATTATTATTATATATTATATATATATATATTAAACAAAATCAATAATGATAAATAAGTAAAAAGAGTAAATTTTTAATATAATTATGTATATATATATATATATAATAAAGTTTTCACCACATAGAATACCAAGTTTTTTCTCTATGGATATTGATGGAAGAGTATTACGTTTTGATTCATTTTCAAAAGTAATTTCAGCAGGTATGAGATTAGGATGGGTTTCAGGACCAAGACCTTTAATTCATAGAATAATATTACATTCACAAGTAAATATATATAATTTTTTTTTATTATTTTATTTTACAATATACTATTTTTTACTATGACACTTTTATATATAAATAATTATATATATTATTATTATTATAAATATATCAAAATCAATATTCTAACAATTTATTTATTTATTTATTTATTTATTTATAATTTTAATTAATAAATAATTAAATGAAATTAATAATAAAAATAAAATAATAATAACAATAATAATATTAATAATAATAAATTATATTAAATAATAATATTAATAATAAAATAAAAAAAAAATAAAAAATAAAAAATAAAAAAATAAAAAATAAAATAAAAATAGGTTGTAAATCTTCATCCATCAGGTCTATCACAAATGATTACCTATTTAATACTAACAAGATGGGGTATTGGAGGGTTTTTAGCACATGTTGATGAAATTGCCACATTCTATCAAGAAAAAAGAGATATATTTTGTAAGAGTGCACAGAAATATTTAAATGGTATTGCAGAATGGAATGTACCAAATGCAGGTAAAATAAATAAAAAAAAAAAAAAGTTAAAAATTCATAATAGATTATTATAAATAATATATAAATATAAATATATATATAAATATATATATTTTTTTTTTAATAATTATTTTTTTGTTTATTTATTTTATAATTATTATTATTATTATGTTATTATTTAATATACATATATATATTAAATAATATCAAATAT
>JACVTC010000010.1:1205000-1222500 GCA_016946835.1 Neocallimastix lanati (nom. inval.) | reverse complement strand
GATCTTCATCACGAAGTAAACCGATAACATTTCTCATATTTTCTTCAGATGAATTAACTGCTGGATTAGTTTTAAATTTAAATCTCGTAAGAGGGTATATAAATGATTTTGAAAAGAAATCATTATAAATTAATCCAGTATATATTGAAAATAGACCCATAAGAAATATTACATATCTACCGCTAAAGGCCATACCGATAATCTTTTTTTTTTTTTTTTTATTTTTTATTTTATTTTATTTTTTTATTTTTTTATTTTATTTTTTTTTTTTTTTTTATCATTATATATTATTTAAATAAGAATAAAAATTAATATATTTTTATGTTGATTTTTAAATATTTAAAATTTAAATATATATATATATATTATTTATTTATTTATTTATAATAATATTTTTATAGATTTAAGAAATATTAATAGAATTAATATAAGTAATATATAAATTATTTATTATTATTATTATATATAAATATATAATTATTATTTTCTTTTTCTTTTCTTTTCTTTTTTTTTTTTTTTTTTTTTCTTCTTTTCCTATTATTATTCAAATGATAACCTATTTTTTTTTTTTTTTTTTTTTTTTTACTTACTTCATTTAATTTCTTTTGAAGCAATGTTTTTTCATAATAAATCATTGCAAATCCAAATAAGGACATTAATATTCCGTGACCTGAATCACCAAACATAACTGCAAATATGAATGGGAAAGTAATAATAGTATAAAGACCTGGATTAACTTCTTTATACTTTGCTATACCATAGGCATCAACAATATTTTGGAAACAATTTGTAAATCGATTGGTTAATTGATGAGTTGGCGGCTCTCTATTAGTTTGCACTATTTCAAACATAGGTTCTGTTCCACCTTTTGATTGTTCCTTTAATTAATAATCAAATTTTTTTATAATAAATAATAAATAATATATAATATATAATAATGAATATTAAATGAAAAAAAAAAAAAAAATATATATATATATATATATATATTAAATATTAAATATTAAATATATAATAATGAATATTAAATAAGAAAATAATAAATAAATATATATATATATATATATATATATTTTTTTTTTGTTTTTGTTTTTGTTTTTGTTTTTTTTTTTTTTTTTGTTTTTTGTTTTTTGTTTTTTGTTTTGTCTTGTTTTTTCTTCTAAATTCATTTTATCTTATTTATTGTATTTATTTTATATATTTAATGATCAATTAATATTTACCGAAATTTCCTTAAAAGAATTTTTAATATCTCTTAAATTTTGGGAAGGACACCAACCCTCCCCAATCATAAATCTATTATTAACTTCACAATTTAATTTATTCATCACTTCATATACACCTATTTCTTCAGCAATGGCAGCTTGCCATGTTTCAATTTCTGCTCCAATTGCTCTTAAATCGTTTTTAATAGAATTATTTGTTGCTTCATGAACCTATTATAGATATTAATTATATATATATATATATATTTTTTTTTAATTATAATTTCAATGTATAATATATTATTATTTATTTATTTATTTATTTATTTATTTATTTATTTATTTATTTATTTATTTATTTATTTATTTATTTATTTATTTATTTATTTATTTATTTTGTTTTTTTGTTTTTTTTATGTTTTTTGTTTTTATTTTATTTTTCTTATTTACATTATGTATTTCTTCAATTTTTGAAAAAATTTTTAATGAATTTTCTCTTCTAACTTCTTGATCTACATCAAGATGATAAAGATTAGCACCTAAGAGTTCTGAAATTCTCTTAATTTTTTGAATCATGGCTTCACCATGAGCAAAAATAATAAATACATTTTTTTCGACTTTTTGATCGGTTTCAGGATCTTGTAGAGGTTCCTCAATCTCAGAATAATTCATACATAAATTACCTCTAAGAATTCTCCATAAAATTCTTTCAAATACTGGCATAGTTTTCCGTGGAATAACACCAGCTACATATCTTTTTATTATTATTATTATTATTATGAGTCATTATTATTATTTTAAATTAGAAATTTTATTATTAAAATTATTATATATATTATTATTATTAAAATTATATTAATAAATAGATTTATTATATATAGAGTATTTAATAAAATAAATAATATTAGTATTATGGTTAAAAAAAAAAAAAAAAAAAAAAATTAATATAACTTATTTTTGTTATTATTATTTTTATTTTTATTTTTATTTTTATTTTTATTTTTTCATTTCTTTACTTTAAATTTGATTTATTAATAGTCTCATTAGGCTGATCCGGATCATCATTTTGAGGATTTATTGAATTATCTTCTCCACTTCCATTAATTAGTTTTTCATCTGAATTCACAGGTTTGCTTACACTTGAAGAATTACTTGATCCAAATTTCTTTTCTTTTGTTAAATTATCTAAATTTAAATTATTATGAATAATTCTACCTTGATTTTCATCTTCTAAATCCACATTTCTTGAATCAATCTTTAAATTTTATTATTAATATTATTATTATTAATTATTATTATTATTATTATTATTATTATTTATTATTATTATTATTATTTATTATTATTATTATTTATTATTATTTATTATTATTTATTATTATTATTATTATTATTATTATTATTATTATTATTATTTATTATTATTATTAGTAGTATTTTTTTTTTTTTTTTTTGATTTTATTTGAATCATTTATTATTAATTATTAAGATTTTATTGTAATTGTTTTACATTAATATATTAATATATTAATGATTTATTATTTTATATGTATATATATTATATATATATTTAATGAATAAAAAAATTTATATATTTTAATATTTATTAATATTATTATTATATCAAATTATTATATATATATTTAAAAGTATAAATAATTTTTTTTTAAAATAATAATAATAATCATAATAATAATAATAATAATAATAATATTATTATTATTATTATGATGATGATGATTATGATTATTATTAAAGAATAAAATGATTAACCTCTTCGAAGAAATAATTTGATTCCGTAATAACATATTTTTCTTCAATTAAAAGTAATAACTGAGATCTGAGTCTCTTTCTTGATTCATACATATCATCTATTTTCGACCGAGCCTCTTGTATTTTATCTGCTAATTCATCAATATCATTTTTAGTCATATTTGGTAAATCTTTAACTTCTCGTAATTCACTTAATGGTATCTCTTCTGCAACAATTTGCTTTTTTAAATATTCTATTAATATATACAATATTTATAAATTATATTAAATTAATTAATCATATGTTATATAAGAATTAAAAAAAAAATATAATATAATATAATAATATAATAAAAATCAAGAAAAAAAAAATATATATATATATATATATATTAATTCTTGAATTTTCTTTAAAAAAAAAAAAATAATAATAATTTAATATGTTTAATATGTGGATACAAAATAAATATTAATAAATCTATATATATATATATAGATCTACATAATTATTAAAAAATAAATAAATAAATAAATAATATTTCATTTTCTGTCAATATTATTTTAATTTATATTTGATAATTAACCAACTTTTTTTTTAAAAAAAAAAAAAAAAATACTCAAATAAATGAAAAATATACATATATACATAATAATAATAATAATAATAATAATAATAAATTTTAAACAAATGAAAAAAAAATATAATAAATAAAATAGGTATATTTTTTTTTTCTCAATGAATTTAAATATTATAATTTCAATTAAAAAATATAATATAAAAAGAATAATACTAAAAATAAAAATATAATATAATATAATATATATATCTTATATAATATATATATCTTATATATATATATATATATAAAGAGATATTTACGAATATTTGTATAAATATTTTGTAATTTTCTAATATCATCAACAAAAGTTCTCTGAAAAGCATTTACATTTTCATTGACCTAATTTTATATTAATTAATTTAAAAAAAAAATAATAACAATATAACATATTATTATGATACTACTTCTTTTTTTTCTTCTTCTTCTATTAATAATATATTTATTGTTTCAATATATGTATATTTTAAAAAAAATAATAATAATAATTATAATTATTATATTAAATTAATACAAACATCATTGAATTGAACAACTCCTAATTGACCTAATTTTCTAATTGTTATATGTCCCAATTCTGAAGGTATGTAAAAATGTACCAATGACATATCCTCCGAACGCAGCAAACTTTGCTGTCCTATTCTTTTTTCTATTTCATCTATTTCTTCATCTATCGTCTTTGACATTTTTTAATTTATTTTAATTTCTAATAACTATATATAATTATATAACTAATTTATTTATTTTTTTTTTATTTAATAATTTTGTTAATTGAATGTCTTCAATAATTAAATATATTATAAAATTATTATATTGTATCAATTAAATAAAAAATATATCATAAAATAATTCCTCAATTATAAATTTAAATTAATAATTAATTATTTTTTAATGAATAAATGAATAAATTATAGAATGGATGATACATTACTTTTTAATTATATATATACTATCAAATAATAATAATAAATATAAATTGAAAATGTGAATAAATGATTTATATTGTTTTGTTTTATTTTTTATTATATTTTTTTTTTATTTTATTTATTTATTTATTTATTATATTTATTTATTATTTTTAATATTATAAAAAAAATAATTTTTTCATTTTTAAATTATTACATTATTTTTTTTTTTTTTGCTTTTCCCCTTTTACCTAATATTCTTCTTGTATTTTTACAGAAAAAAAATATAAAAAAAATAGAATATATACTTAATTTTCGAAAATAAAAAAAAATTATTATGATGATATATAAATTAAATATTATTTCATATTAATTATATGAAATAAAAAATGATATATTATTAGATATAGTTAATATTATATATAGTTAACATTATTAATATTCTAATTTTTTTATTTTTTTACTTTTTTTTTTTTTTAAAAAAAAAAAAAAAAAAAAAAAAAAAATTAAAAATCTCATTAATAAATATTAATAATTAAAGTTGATTCTAAAATTGATATAGTTTATAAATTTTATTTCAATTAAGATTATTATAATTAAGTTATAAAAAGAAGAAGAAAATATATTAGACGTCAATTTCAAATATATTTAGTATCATTTTTACAAGAATAGAATGAAGTTACATTGATTTATTTATAAATTATTTAAATATACATTTTTTTTTATATATATCTCTCTTTCTCTCTTTTTCTCTTTTAATAAGATACTTATTCAAATAAATAACTATATATTATGTATAAAAAAAAAAATAAAAAAAAAAAAAAAAAAAAAAAAAGACTTATATAAATATATGAATATATGAATATAAAAAAAAATGTTTTATTTTAAAATAATTTTTACATCTTAAACTATTGGATAATTAATATAAATATATTACCATAAATCTTTTTTCAATAAAAAAAATATTATATTTATTTACTTATTTATTTATATATTTATTTATTATAATTATTATTATTTATTTATTTATTTATTTATTATAGTTATTATTTATTTATTTATTTATTTATTTATTTATTTATTTATTTATTTATTTATTTATTTATTTATTTATTTATTTATTTATTTATTTATTTATTTATTTAAAATAATTTTTTAAATTAATATAAAATAAGCTTTAATAAAAAAAAAAGTTATCACAGTTTAATAAAAAAATAAAATAAAATAAAATAAAATAAAATCAATAAAGTTAAAATAATGATAATTAATGGATCTTGACTTTTTTCTAATTTTTAATTTCAAAAAAAAGTTATTATAATGCCATTCATCCATTTTCCATATATATATGGAAAATATATTAATGTCATTAAATATATATATATATTTTAATTATTTATAAATATTATTTTAATTTATTCTTTCATTCTTTTTTTTTTTTTTTTTATTAGTAAAATATAAATTTAAAAGTATTAGTTTTATCTTTTTTTATCTATTTTTTAAATTAATATAATAATAAATAAATTATCATTGCTTCTCTATTTTCATGCTTTTTTTTTTTTATCTTTATTTAAATTAATGATCATTCCTACTTAATTTATTATATTTTTATTTTATTTTTATTTTATTTTATTATTTTATATATATATTTATATATATATATTAAAACTATATAAAATTGAGTGATAAAATTATTATCAACTTTTTACATATTTAATATATAAAATAAATTATTCATTAATAAATGATATTTTATAACATAACACCACAATAGAAATTATATTATATTATATTAATAAAATATATTTCACTTTTATTAAAAAATATCATATTCATCTTTTATTACAATTATTATCATTTAAACTAAGTTTCATGATTATATATATATATATATATATATTTTTTTTTTTTTTTTTTTTTATTTTGTCAAAATGATTAAACTTTTTGAATTTATGATTTCATTTAAACGATCTATATATAGCCAAATTTAACAGTTAAAATTACGTAATTAAAAATTGAATCGAAATTTAATACTTTTAAAATGATATTTTTCAAATGTTATTGGTATTATCTTTTACCCTCATATTAACTATACTATTCATCTTCACCAGATGATAATTGATGCATTATTTTTATAATTATAAATAATAATTATAATATTAAAAATATGATATAATATCCTAATAAAGTAAAATAATACTAATTATTATAAAATATTAATCATATTTTCAATTTATTATTGTTATTATTTAAAAGTTTTGCTAATGACTTAAATATTAAGAAATAAATCCTAAATCCATTTTTAAAAAGATAGATTTTGAAGTTTATTATTATTTTTTTTATTATTATTATTATCGATTAGTAATTTCCTTTCCTTCCTATACTTTTTTTTTTCATTAACATTAATGTGTAACTGTATTGTTACTCCAAAGTATAGTTAATTCAAAATATGTATATTTATATTTTACAATCTAAACTTATATAATTATAAATTTTGGAGCTAATATTAATATTCATATCTACACACAAATAATTAAATTTATTATTATTCATTAGCAATAGTAAAAATTCTATTCAAAAAATTAAAAAATAAAAATTAAAGATTAAAAAAAAAAAAAAAAAAAAAAAAAAAAGCTTTATCTTAGTCTATTTTATATGTTGTAAAAAAAAATATTAAATAGTAATAATAATAATAATAATAATAATAATAGTAATAATTTTTTTTTTTTTTTTTTTTTTTTTTATTTAATCATCTAATATCATTATTATATTATAAATTAAACAAAACTTTATATGTTTTAATTTAATGTAGAAATTGATATTATTATTATTATTATTATTATTATTATTATTATTATTATTATCTTAAAAAAAGTATTTCTTCAAATAATAAAAAGTGGTTAATGGACTGAATTAACCAAAATAATTAACAAATAATTATATATATATCATATATTTATAATTTCTTAGCCACCACTAACCCTTTTAGCTGTTATTATACATCATTACCATCAATTTAATATATATATATATATATTATTTTATTTTATTTTATTTTATTATTATTTTTTTTTTTTTTTTGAATAATAATCACTATTTATATATATAAACTATTCACCCAGAAATACCGATTAATCAAATTGACTATTTATGAAAATACATTAACAAATTAATATATACTTTTGATAATAGAAAAAAAATTTTATTTTATTTTATTTTTCTTTTTTCTATAATATATGATATTTTTATATTAAACTATCTCTTAAATTATGAATAAATAATAAATTATAAAATTTTAAATAATAATAATTTTAAACTGAAAGAATTTACTCATCAAATATTTAAAAATAAAAATTCATTATAAATTATTATTAATAAAAGAATTTTTTTAAAAAAAAAAAATTAAAGTTGTGAAAATAGTGTAAAAGTAGCATATACAACATATGTATATATGAATTGGCCATAAATGTGCATATACTAATTCTATAGCATAATTATGTTAGATACTCTGTGGTGGTAATGGGCTCATGTCAACCGCATTCCTCAACCTTCAAGCACACTCCGTATCTTTATTGTCGTTATGCTATAGATAAGAATTTAAGATTGGTATATATAGGGAGTATTTGTACTCTATATGTTAAATATGTTCAAATATATGTTATATCTATATTTTAATATTTATCTAAAGATTAATTTTTTTTATATACATATATTTGTTAAAGTTGAAGGTTGTTTTAGTCTTATTTACTAAATATAATTCAATAATTATTTTAATTTTAACTAATAATTATATTTATAAAAAATTTTTTTTAACGTATTCTAAACTATTTAATTAAAATTAATTTTTCTATAATTTGTTCATTTTCATTTTTTATTCTTTTATTATTTTTGTATTTTAGTTTGTAATATTATATAAAAAGACCTACATAATACATTAATCTATCATTTTAAAAATATGTGTCACACAATTGATTTATTTTGTTGCATTAATTAAAAAATAAAAAATAATTTTTTTTTTTTTTTTTTTTTTGAATATTATATAATAAATTTAATTAAAAAAAAAAAAAAGTTAAATTTATAATAATAATTAAAAAAATAAATATTTAAAAATAAATTATTTTTTAATTTTATAGATTTAACTTTTTTTTTTTTTAATTATATAAAATGATATTTATAATTATTCTATTATTATTATTTATTAATAATATTATTTTTAATTTAACCCTTAAAGGTAAATAGAAACATATTGATTGAAACCTTTTTTTTTTTTTAATCAAAAACAACTATTTATTTTTTATTAAATCTACTAAATAAAAATTATATAAAAATAAAAATTTATAAATATAAATTAATAATATGTTCATATTAAACCATCTTAAATTTTATTGGATAAACGTATAATAATATTAATTAATTAATTACAATAAAATTTATTAAATAATAATTGAATAATTAAATATTAAATAAATAAATAATAATAAATAAATAAATAAATAAATAAATAAATAAATAATAAAATATTAAATAATAAATAAATAAATAATAAAATAATTAAATAATAAATAATAAATAAATAAATAATTAAATAATAAATAATAAATTAGTAAGATTATTAGTAAGGTGGTCTCTTAGTTTTCTCAAATCCATTTTTTTTTTTTTTTTTTTTTTTTAATAAGCCTTAGCTTTTTGATTGATTTTCCTGTCATATCTCTTTATCCCAGTAAAAGTTTACAATTACTTTTTTTTTTTTTTTATGTTGGAGGGAAATTTATCTAATTTATCCACTAAAATTTTTATTTTCTTTATCCTATACATGACGTCTTCAACTTGATATAGCTTTAAGCAAAAACAGAGATAATACATTTCGAATTTTTCCTCTTTTTTTTTTTTTTTTTTTAAAAAAAAAAAAAAAAAATACCTTACCTGAACAATCGTACATCTAGGTAGGTTATAGTAATTTGTTTTTAGGTAACTCTTTGTCTTGAAGGATAAAAAGTAGGTTTACTATTATTAAGAATTTTTTTTTTTAAGAATAGGAAGAGAATAACTATTAAGAAATTTTGAAACTTTCCCCTCTTACTGTTGAAGGATAAAACACAATGTCACCTACAAAGACACCTCCACAACAGCGTTCATCCCCAATCGAGATTTCATATTTATCTCATTTATTAAAAATGTAATTAATAAACAAGTTTAATATAAATCGGTGAGATAAGACAAGTGAAGCTTAAATGTTGGACTTTTGTAAATATTTTGAACGCATAAAGTTATTTAGTAAAATGATGAGCTTATTAAGAAAGAAAAAAAAAAAAAAAACTTACATTTTTATTTATTTCAATATACTAAAAAAGAAAAAAAAAGTTAAATTTATTATTTTTCCTTCACACTTAATATCATAAAAACTAAAATTCTTTTAATTTATTTGTTATTTGTTATGTGTTATTTTATTTTTTTTATTTATGTTTATTTTAGCTTATGCTATTAAAATATTAATATTATTAAAATAATTACTTTTTTTTTTATTATTTTAACTATCAATATTTTTCGAATAAAAAACAATTGGATATATTAAATTTTTTATGTGATTATTAATTCACATTTTATATTATTTTATGTTTATAAATTACTATTATTATCATTATTTTTTTTTGTATTTTTTTTAAAGATCTAAGATTTTTTACATAGCAAACTTTCTAGTCCTATAAATAATATATATATAAATATTTTTATTATTAATATAATAAATTAAAACATTATTATTTATTTTATAAAATTTTATTATCAATTACCATTCTCTAGCAGTAGCTTCGTATTTTTGAATATCAGATTTATATACGTGAGCAATTTCTGGAACTAATGGATCATCTGGATTTGGATCAGTAAGTAATGAACAAATAGAAAGTAAAACCTTAGAAATAGTTAAGGCTGGAGACCATTGATCTCTGAGAATATCTAAACAAATACTACCGTTACTGTTAATATTTGGATGGTAGATTCTAGTAGTGAAACTAACCTTTGGTGGCTTGAATGGATAATCAGTTGGGAAGTGAATACTTAAGAAGAAAACACCACCACTGTATGGAGAATCGGCCTATATTAACAAAATACAATATAAACAATTTATTTATTATTTATTTAAATAATATTTTTTTTATATATTATATTATCTATATCTTTTTACTTACTGGACCCATAATAGTAGCCTTTTATTTTAATAAAAACAATTAAATACATAATTAAATATTAATTTTTTTAGTTCATTTTATTTTAAACTTTTAAATTTATTTAATTTATTTATTGATACTTACTTGCCATTGGAATAAATCGTCTCCAACTGGACCGGCACTACATGAAGATGGTGGATCACGACCTAAATCTTGTAATTCCTTTTTTAATATTTATATAAATTTATTTTTTTTATTAATACCAATCGATTTAATCTTTTCTTTTTTACTATTTTATCATATTTCAATTAATGAAAAAAAAACATTTTATTTATTGGTTTATTATTATCTTTTATATATATACGATTATACGCATACTTATCTATCTATTTATTTTTATTGTTTATTTTTTATTTTTTTTGTTTTTATTTATTTATTTACTTTTTAGATATATTTTTAATCTTAATTTCATTTAAATATTATACAATATTTATTTTACAAAAGAATTTAATTGCTTATAATACAAGAAATAAATAGAAAACTATACAATTTATGTAATTTATCTATTTGAATTCTTTCATGTAAATAATTACTGATTGATTTATATATATATATTTTTAAATATTTTGTTTTTAGTTTATGTATACAACTACTCTTTAATTATTTATACTTTTTCCTGTACTTTTATTACTTCTTTTATACTTAACATTTCCTTTTTATTATTAACGTATATTATTAATATTTAAAAATTTTGATTCTATTCACCTTGTTAATTCTCTTTAAAGCCATTTTTTTATTATATAAAGGTTTGATTTATTTTCCTTATAAAAAAAAAAAAGTGAAGAAAAAAAAGAAGAAAAAAAAAATTTCTTTTTTAGATACTATTTATTCTTTATATATCTCTTTTTTTTTTTTCTATTTATATTTAATTTATTTTATCAAGTTATTTTTTTTTTATTACAAAATAATTAATCTATTATTAATATATATTCTTTTCAATTTAATTATATTGACTATTTTTTTATTATATATTTATTTAGGTATTAATAAATGATTAAAAAAAGTTAGATTATTCATATATTTATTATTTATTTAATTTATTATTAATATTTATTTATTAAATTATTTATTTATTATTAATATTTATTTATTATTAATTAATTATACATTTATTTTTAATAATTCATCCAATCTATATTTATATTTATTAGTATTGCAATATATGGTATAATATATAGACAGTATTCATAATGAAGAGTAGAGAATGATTTAATATATATAAAAGTATTTGTTAATATATTAAACAATTATAAATTAAATTAAATTTATAACCATCAAAAAAAAAAAAAATAAGAATAATAAGAAAAAGAAAAAAAGAAAAAAAAAAAAACAATTAAATATAAAAAAATTAATATATATTAAATTATTATTAAATAATTAATTATAAATATTAAATATTAATATTATAATTTATGGTTTATATTGGAAATTAATTGACTACTGAAAAGACATTTTTCTAAAATATATAAAATGGAATAAAATGGTAAAATTTTTATTATATGACTGTATATATTACTAATATATTATATTGTATTAAATTAAATTGGAACTAGATGACTTTATTTTAGTAATATATTATTAGTATATTATAAATATATTAATATATATTAAATAATTAAAAAGTTTTAAATTAATTAATTATAAAGTTGTTACAATTGAAATCCTTTTTTTTTTATTTCTTTATTTTATTTTATATATGAATATATCATATTTAAATTTATTATGAAGTACTATTACTATTTATTATTTATAAATAATAAAAAAAAATTTAATCATTGGTAATAATAAATAATAAAAGTTTAATAATAAATAATCAAAATTTAATAATAAATAATAAATAATAAATAATTATGAATATAAATAATAATAAATAATAAATAAATAATAATAAATAATAAATAAATAATAATAAATAATAAATAATAATAAATAATTAAAAAATATATATTATAAAAATAATAAAATGAGTATTCATTAATAAATAGTAATAAATAATAAATAATAAATAATAAATAATAAATAATAAATAATAAATAATAAATAATAAATAATAATAAAAAGAGTGTTTATTAATAAATATTATATAATAATAAAAAGAGTAATTATTAACAAATAATAATTAAATAATTAAATAATAAATAATAAATAATAAATAATAAATGGTAAATAATCAATTATTAATAATAAATAATAAATAATAAATAATAAATAATAAATAATAAATAATAAATAATAAATAAGTATTAAATATTAAATATTGAGAAATAGGAGATATTTAAAAAATAAAATGCTAACCAAAGTAAATATATATCGTTTAAATATTTCATACTAAAAGATGTTCTTCTAAATCTATTATAAGATTCCAATATTATGATATTTTGTTATTGTAGTTATTGTACATCTTCATACATAGTTTTACTCAATTTTATATTCGTTAATGGTATGAAAATATACATAATATTATAATACTTGTGTCTAAATATTAAATCTTTAGACAAGAATAGAATTAATTTTTCATAATTTATATAAAAAGAATTTTATTTTATATTTTATTTATAAAATAATAATATTTTACAGTAGCATATTTTAAAGTTACTTTCAATTATTTAAATATGTAAAAGAACAAATAAGAACATACCAGGATTACCACCTATCTGGTTTTTTAGTTTGCTATTCATCCTTTGCACTAAATACCTTTTCTTTACAAGGTTATTCCTATTTTTTAATTTTAATTCCATTTTCCACCAATGATCATCAATGTATTACTCAGAAATTTATTATAAGCCACTAATCAACTTTTTTTGATAATATAAAACTATCATTTATTTTATTATATTTTATTTTAAATTTAAATTTATATTTAATATTTAATATTTAATATTTAATATTTAATATTTATTATTTATTATTTATTATTTATTATTTAATATTTAATATTTATTATTTATTATTTATTATTTATTATTTATTATTTATTATTTATTATTTATTATTTATTATTTATTATTTATTATTTATTATTTATTATTTATTATTTATTATTTATTATTTAATTATTTATTATTTAATTATTTATTATTTATTTTTTATTATTTATTATTATTCAATTATTATTTATTATTTATTATATATTATTTATTATTTATATTTATTATTTATTTATATAAAATTAATGGACAAAAACGGAAATAATTCAATCTAAATTAAAAAATGACCTATTTATTATATTTTTTAAATTTTTTAATTAAAACAAGTAAATCCTTAAGGAGAAAATAAAAGTGGAATTTTTTGTTCTGAATATCTTTCTTTTTCTTTTTCTTTTTCTCTTTCTCTTTCTAATTTTATTATTATTATTTTTTTATTTTATTAAAAATTTATCTTAATATAATATATTTATTTATATTCTTATTTTTTGTCCTATGTAAGAAAAGACATAATAAAAACTGCATATTCAATATTAAAATAGATATAGCAATTTATGTATTTTATTATTTTTATAAAAATTAGTTCCTTTATTCTAATTTTATTGTTTTCTTTTTAAATTATTGAATTGAAGTATATGTTTTATGTTGCCAATTGATATTTATATTTATTAATTCTTTTTTTTATTCACTTCGTTTTATTGATTAAAATTTTATAAGAAAAAAAATGAAAAATTATATAATAATTTATTAAATATAAATATATATATATATTTTACTTTTTACTATGTTATTATACTAATATATTATCGAATATCATTAAGATTAATAGTTTTCGAAAATTTTAATTTTAAATATAAATGTATTGTTGTATTTCTTTTTCTCTTTTATAATATAAATGTATATTAAATTGATAAAAAATTCTTCAATAACTTAAAAGCATTAATGTTTTTTTTTTTTTTTTTTTTTTTTTTTTTTTTTTTTTTTTTTTAATAATATAAAAGTTTTGTTATTTTTATCCATTTTTTCTATATAATTAAAAATATATTTTCAAATAATATTTAGAAAAATAAATTTTAATTTCTGTAACAAAATCAATAAATTATACTTGTGCACATGCCTAAGTTTATATAAATATTAAAAAGAATAACACAAATAAATATTTAGAACCATTTCTATATACTACATTTTTTTTTATTTTATTTTTTGAAGTTTATACACATGCTTAAGTCTATTTACATATTAAAAATAACACACATATATAAATATTTAGAACCATTTCTTGTTATAATTTTTTTTTTTTTTTTTTTTTTTTACTTTATTTTATTTTTTAAGGATTATAAATTTTAAAAATATTTAATTATTTTGTTTTTGTGGATGAATAACTTTGGTAGTTTATTCTTCTAACATGGATAGTATACATGTATATTGAATTAAATCAATTATTCTTTACAAAAAAAAAAAAAAAAAAGGTAATTTTTTGTATGATTATTGATCTCAGTTCTACTTCATTTTAGTGATATAAGGATTATTAATGGGAGTTAAAAAAAAACCATGAATAAGAATTATTTATGGTGAAATTGAATAATTAGTAAAGATTTAACAGATAAAAATGTCTGCTCCCTCAATTTATATTAGGGACTCAAATGAGGCAGAATTTCTTAATTGCTATTTAAATAATTCAACATATGTAATTTGTATTATAATAAATAGAGTTATTCTATGTATACTCTTAATAAATATATTTTTACACATGTTAATGTCATGTGTAATTAATTAATAATAAATAAATTAAATATCATTTATATAATGAATAAATGAATAAATGAATAAATAATAAATAATAAAAAGAATTAAGAGTATTTTATAATTAATAATTGAATAATTGAATAATTAATAAATAATAAATAATAAATAATAAATAATAAATAATAAATAATAAATAATAAATAATAAATAATAAATAATAAATAATAAATAATAAATAATAAATAATAAATAATAAATAATAAATAATAAATAATAAATAATAAATAATAAATAATAAATAATAAATAATTGAATAATAAATAAATAATAAATAATTGAATAATAAATAAATAATAAATAAATATGAGATAATATAAATAAATAAATAATTGAATAATAAATAAATAATAAATAAATATGAGATAATATAAATAAATAAATAATTGAATAATAAATAAATAATAAATAAATATGAGATAATATAAATAAATAAATAATTGAATAATAAATAAATAATAAATAAATATGAGATAATATAAATAAATAAAAAATTGAATAATAAATAAATAATAAATAAATATGAGATAATATAAATAAATAAAAAATTGAATAATAAATAAATAATAAATAAATATGAGATAATATAAATAAATAAAAAATTGAATAATAAATAAATAATAAATAAATATGAGATAATATAAATAAATAAATAATTGAATAATAAATAAATAATAAATAAATATGAGATAATATAAATAAATAAATAAATAAATAAATAATTGAATAACTAATAAATAAATAAAATAATATAAATACATTAATAATAAATATTATATAAATAAATAAAAATAATGAATAAATACATAAATAAGAGATAATATAAATAAATAAATAAATAAAATTTAAATAAATAAATTATAATAAGTAAAGTAGAAAATAATTTGAGATTCATATATAAAAATTTAGTATTTAATTTATATAATTAAATTAATAAAATAATTATTGTTAATGTAAAATTTTAAATAATTAATTGTTTTTAATATAAACTTAAAAACAATTAATTATAGTTATTTTTTTTGTTAAAATTAATTATATATATATATATATATATTTTTTTTTTATTAAATAAAATATTTATTACTCAAATAATAAAAATTGTATTAATAGTATTACAAAAGATCATAAAAATTTTATTGAATAAATTTCATTAGTACAATTAAAACAAGGTATATAAATATAAGTATAAAGGAACGGAAGAAAAAGAATATATATAAATAATATAATTTTAAGAAAATTTCTATCATTTAATCAATTAATTTTATATGACTATTTATGATTATAAAAAAAACATCAATAATGATATGAATATAATTAAATATATATTTTTTAAATATCAATAAGAATGGAGGCAAATAAGGAAATAAAAGATGTTGAAATGGAGGTTGTAAAATCTCCAGAGGAGGAACAAAAAGAATTATTAAATTTATTATTAGCAGGTAATATATAAAATCTTTAAATTAATAAATTTTTATTCGTTAAATGGAGCAATCATTTTTATATCTTTTTTTTTTTTATTTTTATTTTTCTTTTATTTCTATTCTATTATTATTTCACGCAAATTAGTATTATATTTTTTTATTATTATATTTATGCAGTATTTAAATTAATTAATCATTTATGTTTTAAAAAGTCAATTATTTTAATAAAAATAATATATCTTTTTTTTTTTTTTTTTTTTTCTATCTTTGTTTAATAACTAACTTTTTAAAAATTAGAAAATATTATTAAATATAAATATATTTTTATTATATTAATAAGTGAAAATATTTTTCTATTATTTTTTTATTATTATTTTTTTTTATTTCAATTAAAAATAATACTCATTTATATAATGCTTTTTTTTTTTTGCTTTTTTTTTAAATTTTTAAATAAAAAATTTTAAAATATTGTAGACATTAAGCAAAATGTTATAAATTTGGAAAAGGCTGTAGACAATATTGAAACTCGTTTCATTACTAGAGTTTTAAGAACCTTCCCAAATATTAGAAGAAGATTAACTGATGTTGCATTAGCTAAAATTATTAATATTCATGTCCCACAAGGTATATTAAGATATTAGATATTTAAAAA
>JACVTC010000010.1:1192500-1200000 GCA_016946835.1 Neocallimastix lanati (nom. inval.) | reverse complement strand
CGAAATGAATAAGTTAAAGAAAGAAATTCTAATCCAGATTTAAGGAATAATTTTTATCCGGGTGTGGGGCATTTCGCCAAATTGCATTTCGCCAGATTGCATTTCGCCAATTTTTTTGAAAGCATGTGGCGTATTAAAAAATGTTGCATTTCGCCAAGTTGCATTTCGCCAAATTGAAAATTATTAAATAAATAAATAAAGCAATAAATAAAATCAAATATTATTAATATCGCATAAAAACAATTTTAAAAAAATATTTTGAATTAATATTTATTTATTTATTCATTTATTTATATCAATACTTTACTTGTCGAAATGCAACCTGGCGAAAAGCAACTTGGGGAAATGCAACATTTTAATACTACGCCACTTGTCGAAATACAACCTGGCGAAATGCAATTTGGGGAAATGCAACTCTCCCTTTTTATCCATATGAATTTTTTTTTTTTTTTTTTAATATATATAAAATAGTTTAAAACATAATAATAATACTAATAAAAAATCAAAATAATAATAAAAAAAAAATAAAAAAATGTTTTAAAAATAGTAAAAAATTATTTTTATAATAGTAGTAATAGCAGATTCTATTTATAATAATATTAGAAAATTAAAAAGTGTAACGGATAGAATCAAACCAATGACATCAAGTATTAGACTACAACATGAATTATTGGGACACTTAATGGGTTAAATTTCAGTAATTAAAGTTTTGTATAATTATGCTAATTTTTTTTTTAATATAATATTTCATCAAATACTATTATAATATTTACAATATGACTTTAACATTAATTTATAAATAATATGTTTTATTACATTTGAAACTCACGTATTTTAACATTATTTTCCCCCTTCCTAAACCTTAGGTATTCTAAAAGAATAATTTGATTTATCAGTGAATATGTTTATTTTACTTTATATCAATCAACTATGATTTAAAACTTTAATAGTCATTTATAAGGTTATTTACTAATAATAATTATATTTATATTTTATGGTATAATATTGCTATATTCATTATTTTAAAATTAAATTTGTATTTGTAGATAAAATTATTAAGCCTTTAATTTTTGGGTAGTATTAAAAACTTTTTAAATTATGGATTGGATACTCATTATGCTTTTATAGTATCCATTTATACTTTAGAAATTCTCTGGACTTACCTTATTTAAATTATCTTTATGACTACTGTCAAATGAGACTATTAATTCGTTAATACTTATTTCAAAAAAAAAAAAAAAAAAAAAAAAAAGTGAATAATGATGTTTTATTTTATTCAAACTCTTAATTTGTTAAAAGTCATTAAGCTTAATTTTTTTTTTTTGTCAATTTTATTAATATATTTAATGAATGATAAAGAGTTTCTAATATTTAATTTTTAGTATAAATACATGTTTTTATATCTTTACAATGTGGATTATATATTTATTTATATATAAAGTATTTTAATACATTATTTCTAATATATTTCACCTAATCTAACATAAATAATTGAAATAATTTTAATTAGAATATCTAGTTTTCAAATAATTATATTATAACTATGGAAATATATATATTTATAATAAATAAATATAAAAATATAAAAATATAAAAATATAAAAATACATATATATATTTGTAAAAATATATAATAAAATATTTATTATTAAAATATTTATTATTAAAATTTTATTATTAAAATTTTATTATTAAAATATTTATTATTAAAATAATTAAAAATAAAGTTTTAAAAAAATTAAAATCATTTTTTCAACAGTGAATAAATGAAAGGAATGGAATATCCATTTTATTTTTGATCAATTAATATATGATCACTATATATTATCAATACATTGTAAATATATAGTAAATATGAATTCAAAATTTTCGACAAAAAATTTATATAAAAAATATAAATTTTATAAAAAAATAAAAATTTATAAAAAAAATAAAAAATTTTTATTCCTTTTTTAAATTTCCATAAAAGTTGAAATGTATTAATCATCCTTCATTATGATTTGCTGAATTTGTACGTAGAATGTAATGTATTAATTAATTATTAATTTGGAAATCATTAAAAAAAATTATTTAAAAAATTTTAATAAAAATTAAAAATTTTAATTTTAAAGAAATGAGGGAAAAAAAAAAAAAAGAAATTGAAAAAATTATTTAATTAAAGAGAAAGAGGTGTTTAATGGTTAATAGAAAAAAAAAAAATAAAGGGCATTTATATATATATATATTTAAAAAAAATATATTATATATATTATATATTATATATTATATATAAATTATTTTATGATAGATATTAACTAAAAATTCAAAATTTATTTTATTTTATTTAAAAAATGATATTAATAAATTTATTTTATATGAAAAATAAAAATATTTTCATTTAAAAGCAAGGATAACTCTTTTAATAAATAAAATAATTTTAATAAATAAAATAATTTTAATAAATTAGAAAGTAGTTTAAATAATATATATTAATAAAATAATTATAATTATTATAATATGTAAAAAATAAAATAAAATAAAATTAAATAAAATAAAATAAAATTAAATAAAATTAAATAAAATTAAATAATAAAATTTAGTTGGGAATGATCTTTTTTTTATTATTTCTAATTTTTTTTCTTTTTTTTTTTTTATAATATATTATTAAAGTATTCATCAATAAAAATATATATTATAATAGAAAGTAATTCGATTCTAATAAGAAAAAAAAGATAAATGTAAATAATAATAATAGTAATAATAATAATTATAGTAAATCATATAATATATAGATAAAGATATATATTAATTTATTTATAAATCATGTATAATAATTCTATTATTCGATTGTTAAATAGATCCTTTAAACATTAAACTATAATTAATTATAGTATTAATTATTATAAAATATAAATTATTTATATTTTAATTATTTTCATTTTTTTTTTATTTAAATAATATAAAATAAATAAAAAAAAAATTATTTATTTATTAATTAATTTTTTTTTATATTATTATTATTATTATTATTATTTTTTTTTTATATTATTACTTTTTATATTATTATCATTCAATACTTTATATTTAATATGCTTCTTATTGTTTTATATTTAATATTTTATTTTATTTTTAATATTTCTATATTTCTATATTTTCTATATTTTCATATATTTTATATTTATTAGTCAAAAATTTTATTATTTTATATAAAATTTTATATTTTATATATATTAAATAAAATTTTTATTATTATTTGTAACAAATTATTTGTAATTGTAAATGAAAATAATTGTAATAATTTTTTTTATCTTTTTTTTTTTTTTTTTTTTTTTTTTTTTTTTTTTATTATATTCAAATAAAGTAAAAAATTATTTAAAAGAACAATATTTTTAATAGTAAAAAAAAAAAAAAAATAAATAAATAACAACAATAACTATAACCAAAAATTAAAAATAAAATAAATATTATAAAACAGTAAACATTTTTGTGTATAATAGTTAACATAATATAATATTAAAAGGCTAAATAATCAAGATAAAACGTTAAAACATTACAATCCAAAAAATAGATTTAATTTTAAGATTATTTTAAAAAGTATATACATTGATATAATATTTTTTTTTTTTTTTTTTTTTTTTTTTTTTTTTTTTTTTTTTTTTTTTCATATACCTAATAATCGTTTTAATTATTTTATTCTTTATTTAAAAGATTAAAATTTGATTTTTATATTTTATTTAAAATTTTTACTAAGAATATTATTATATAAAATATAAATAAAGTATAAATGATGTTTTATAGAAGAAGAGAATTCATTGAAATAAATAAAGAATAAAAAATAAAAAAAAAGAGAATAATTTTATATTAAAAAGTTTTTTCTTTTAAAACAAAAACAAAAACAAAAAAATAGTTTTGTAAAAATAATAAATAATTGTAAATTGAAGAGTAATAATCAAATATATATATATATGTAAATTGAAAATAATATATTTATCATTAAAAATTTTAAATTAAAAAATAAGTTAATAAATTAATTGAAATAAATAAATAAATAAATATATATATATATATAAGTTATATGTTAAGATATGGAATAAGTAATAGTAAATATAAAGAAATAATGTATTATAAATGTAATAAAATTTATTGAAAAGCAGAAGTAGAAATTAACCAAATTATAGATTTAAATTGAAATAAATGTTGATAAAAAGATTTTACAATTAGTAACTTTATTTTTTTTTTCGATTAATATATTATTATAGTTGTTATTATTTGTAATTAAATATTTTCAAAAAATTAATTATTAATTAATTAATTAATATTTAAATATTTTTTATTTATTTATTTTTTTTTTCTTTTTTTTTTTTTTTTTTTTTTTTTTAATTTTCATTCCTTCATTCTATATATAAAGTAAATATATATATAATTAATAATGTCAACAAACATAAACGCTTTAAGTCAACAACTTCAGAACACTACTATTAGGTAAATAAACAAATATATATAAGTAAAATAAGTAAAAATAAAAAAAAAAAAAGAAAAACAAATACAGAAAAAAAAAACAAAACAAAACATAAATAAAATATAATATAAAATGAAATAAGAATAAATAAAAAAAAAAAAAAATACGGTATATAAATAATATTAAGTAATAATAATTGTTGATGTTTGATCATACTTTTTTATGTATTGAATATTGTGAAAGTTTTAAGAAAAAATATATTATAAAAATTATAAATCTATTATGATTGATCAAAAATATTAAATAAAAACAAAATTTTGAAAGTTAGTTTATTTTGAAAATATTATTATTAAAAAGTAATTATTGTATAGATTATAAAGAAAAAGATAAGAATCATGAATTCATCGAAGGATTCAATCAAAACTTTGCTTTTGAATTTTTCTTTCTTATCTATTTTATAAACACAATTTCAATTAAAGAATTTATATTAACTCTAAATATTTCAACATTATATTAAAGTGATTCTGATAAGTCATGGAAGAGTCAATTAAAATTACCACCAAAGGATTTACGTCCAAAAACTGAAGATGTTACTGCTACTAAGGGTAATGAATTTGAAGATTACTATTTAAAACGTACACTTTTAATGGGAATTTTTGAAGCCGGTTTTGAAAAACCATCTCCAATTCAAGAAGAATCTATACCAATTGCTTTAGCTGGAAGAGATATTCTTGCTAGAGCTAAGAACGGTACTGGTAAAACTGCTGCTTTTGTTATACCCGCTTTGGAAAAGGTTGACAATAAAAAGGATTACATTCAAGGTACATCAAGATTTATGAAAAAATATTAAAAATTTTCAAACAGAAGTTTTTTAATAATAATGTAAAATTTTATTTATTGATAATGATAGCTGCTGTTCTTGTTCCAACTAGAGAACTTGCTTTACAAACTTCTCAAGTCTTTAAGACTCTTGGAAAGCATCTTAATGTGAAAATTATGGTCACTACTGGTGGTACCACATTAAAGGATGATATTCTTCGTTTAGGAGAAACTGGTTAGTTCATTAACATTATTATTATTATAAAGATTATTATTATTATTATTATTAATCTTTTATTATGATTGTTATATTAAAATTACTTTTATTTATTTTTTTTTTATTTTTATTTTTTTTTTGAAATCATTAATTGATATATATATTTTTAATTAATTTAAATTAGTCCACATTCTTGTTGGTACTCCAGGTCGTATGCTTGATCTTGCTGGTAAGGGTGTTGCTAATCTTTCACAATGTCAAGTTTTAATTATGGATGAAGCTGATAAGTTACTTTCTCCAGAATTCCAACCAATTGTTGAACAATTAATTTCACACTTCCCTGAAAATAGACAAATTTTATTATTCTCTGCTACTTTCCCAATTATTGTTAAGAATTTCAAAGATAAATTCCTTAAGGAACCATACGAAATCAATTTAATGGACGAACTTACTCTTAGAGGTGTTACCCAATATTATGCTTATGTTGAAGAAAGACAAAAGGTTCACTGTTTAAATACTTTATTCTCAAAGGTATGAATTTATATTTTATTGAAAAAAAAAAGAAAGAAAGGAAAATATATTATTATTATTATTATTTTTATTTTTTAATTATATATATTATATACATATTATATACTAAATTTAATATATTTTTCTATATATTAATATATTTATATTTATATTTATATTTATTTAATATTATTTTATTTTATTTTTGTTATATTAATATTAATAAATTTAAATTAATGAAACCTCTAATATGTATAATTAATGAATTTTGAAAAATAAATATAGTTACAAATCAACCAATCTATCATTTTCTGTAACTCTACTAGTCGTGTTGAATTACTTGCTAAAAAGATTACTGAACTTGGTTATTCCTGTTTCTACATTCATGCTAAGATGTTACAATCTCACCGTAACAGAGTTTTCCATGATTTCAGAAATGGAAAGTGTCGTAACCTTGTTTGTTCTGGTAAGTTTTTAAATCAAAATTTTTGAAATAGTTTATTTTTAAAATTGAAAATGTTGATCTATAGGATTAACCAATACTTTTTCTGTTTTATGTTACAATAATATTTTATGAAAAAAAATAAAAAAAAAGATCTTTTAACTAGAGGTATTGATATACAAGCTGTTAATGTTGTTATTAACTTTGATTTCCCAAAGAACGCTGAAACTTATCTTCACAGAATTGGTCGTTCAGGTCGTTTTGGTCACTTAGGTTTAGCTATTAATCTTATCACTTATGATGATCGTTTCAATTTATACAGAATTGAACAAGAATTAGGTACTGAAATTCAATCCATACCACCAGTTATCGACAAAAACTTATACGTTGCTCCAAGTGTATAAACTTGATTTTATAATATATACATTTTCTATTTTTTTCTTTTTCTTTTTTATTTATAATAAAATTTTTATTTATTGTGAATTATTAAAAAAAAGAAAAAAAAAACATAAATTATAAATTTAAATTATTATTTTTCTTTTCATTTTTATTAGTTCTTTTTATTTTTATTAATTGATGATATATAACTTGTATTATATATCATTAATTTTTTTTTCTTTTATTATATAGATAATTATTTTATGATTGGTAATTAGGTTGTTTTCAAAATATTTATTAATTAAATTAAAATTTTAATAAGAGGAATTATGGAAACAATTTTAATATAAAAGGGGAAAAAAAAGATAGATATTAAGAAAAAATAGAAGAAAAAAAAAAAAAAAGAGAAAATGATAATTTATAAGAATAATAATATTAAAAAATAATAATAAAAAAGAAAATGATAAATTATAAAAAAAATAATATTCTATTTTTTTTTTTTTTTTTTTAAAAAAAAAAAAACAAAATTAATAATAAAAAAAAAAACTTTAAAAATATATAAAAATTTTACATTTCATTTTTCATTAAAACTATTGAGGAAAAAATAAACTAAAAAAAAAAAACAAAAAAAAACAAAAAAAAAAACAAAAAAAAAAACAAAAAAAAAAATACTAAAAAAAATATTTCAAAGTAATT
>JACVTC010000010.1:1185000-1190000 GCA_016946835.1 Neocallimastix lanati (nom. inval.) | reverse complement strand
AAAAGTATTATTAATAATTATGAATATGAATATGAATATATATATATATATATATATATTAGATAAAAATTAAAAAATTTTATATATCTATATTTAGATAATTTAAATATTTAAATAAATAAATAAATAAATATATATATATAATATATATAAATATAAATTTTATTATTATTATTATTATTATTTTTTTCTCTTTTTTTAATTTACATTCTTTCAAATGGAAATTATTAGATTCTTGATAATTTAGCTTTTGTTCCATGGCATTCAGTTGAATAAAGGTTTCATTTTCTTGTAATCGGGTCTTTTTACCATCATAGATCGTGGAAAGTCCTGTCACTACTTGTTTTAAGGAATCACGAAATTCTCTTAGTCCTTGTCGGTCCGCTTTATTTTTCTTAATAGGATAATTTATTTGATATTATATATAAATAAATGGAAATAAATAAATATATAAGTGAATAAATAAATAAAGAATGTATATATTCATATAATTATAAATATACATATTAGTATATTTTTAATATATATATATATATATATATATATATTTTTTTTAAAAAAAATTAAATTAATATACAAATAATATTCAATTATAACCTTTTTTTTTTTTTTTTTTTTTTTTTTTTTTTTTTTTTTTTTTTTAAATATTTATCTCTATCTCTATCTCTATCTATTTTTTTTTTGAACATATATATAAATACCTATATATATATATATATATTATTTTTTTTTAATTTATTATTATTATTATTATTTTATTATATAATACCTTTTTTTGTTCTTCAGTTAAGTTCTTAAGTTCATCAATATTTTTCATTTTTTCTATATCTTCATTTAATTTTTCTATTTTGGTTTGGAGTGAGTTTAACTCAAAGTTTAATTTGGCTTCTAATTGATTCACCCTATCTAAATCTTGTAATCTTTGGTTTCTCTCTATAATATATATATATAATATATATTTATATAATATAAAATATAAAAATATAAATTTATATATATATAAAAAAATAAATAATAATTATTATTATATATGTATTTCTTATAAAATTAATATATCATATTTTTTTTTTTTTTTTTTGTATATAAATATATATAATTTTTTTTTACAATAAATTAAATATATTTTGCAATTATTTATTATTATTATTATTAGTATTTATTATATATATCAATTTTTTTTTCTTTATTTTTATGTACCAATAATTAGTGCATCTGCTGTAGTTTCAGAATTTTTCATTTCCTTTTCTTTAAATTGTAAATCTTCCTTTAATTCCTTTAAATCACCAGTAAAAGTGGGTATCCCTCTTCTGGATAAATTCTAGTATATAACACCCATGTAAAATAAATACATATATATAATATGGAAGGACAGTTGATATAAATAATTATTAGGTATTTATAATACACAATTATATTTAATTATTAAATAGATTATAATAATATTTGTAATAATGGTTAAAATATAAAATAGCAAAAAAAAAAAAAAAAAAAAAAAAAAAAAAAAAACTAAAATATATATATATATAGTAAGAAATTAAAAATATAAAAAAATTATTTAAATTAAAACATATATATTCCCTTTATAATATATATATGTATGTATTTTAATTATATATATATATATTTTATTTTATTTTATTTTTTTTTTTTTTTTTTATTTTTTATTTTTTTTTTTTTTCTTTCTATCTTTCAAGTCTATTTATTATATAACTGAATAGAAGAATATAAATGTTACAATATATATATATATATATAATTAAACCTACAGATAATTTTTCTAAGGAATCCATAATTTGAGATTGTAATTGAGTAGTTTTTCCTACAATTTCATCTTTCTTAGTATCAAAGGAATCCATAAATGTTTGCATATCTATATCTTTTTTTAATAATTCTTCATATTTTGAATTATTTTCAACTTTTTTATTGTCATTATTTATCATTATTTATCATTATTTATTATTTATTTTTCATTTTATTTTATTTTTAATATATATATATATATAGATTAATTTATTGATATATATACATTATTGTTAGTATATAATGTTAGTAACTAATATTTATAGGTGTTGAATAAGATGTAATATTGAAATTTATTATTATTATAATAATTATTTTGATTATTTTTTTTTTTTTTTTTGCTTAAATTATTATAAAATTAAAAATTTATTTTTTACACTATCAAATAATCTATCCATCTAACAATCTTTTCTATCCATTCATATTCATTTATAGAATAAAGAATAATTTACCTTGATGAGGATCCATATCTATATCCAGTTGAGATAATCGTTCTTTACATTTAGATATTTGCTCTTCTAATTCGGTAATTTTACGTTCCATACCTGAAATCTCTAAATTGTCTTCTTTTACCTATGTTATATATATATATATATATATATATATATATTCATTTATTTATTATTGTTTTTGATATCATTAATAATTAATATTACTATTAGATAGTATTAATTAACTTTATATATATACATATATATATATATATATATATATATAGATTTTATGTAAATCTATAATTATTATTATTATTATTATTTTTATATTATTTATATATATAGCCTAATAATAATTATATATATTCATAAATAATGATTATTTATTACTTTGTTAATTATATATATATATATATATTCATATGAATATAATTAATTGGATAATAAATAATTATTCTAAAAATATATCAATATATATTTTTTTTATTATATATATATATTCATATTATATTAGGTGTTTTCACCCATTATTCATAAAGCATTTTGTATATACCTTTTGAAGTAAACGTTCTCTTTCTTCTGGCCCATTATTAGATTCCATAGAAGAGAGTTCTTCCTCTAAGGATTTCCTTTTCTCTTTTAATTCAGTAATCTTAACAAAATTCTCATAGGTTTTCCATTTCATCGGATTTTTTTCTAATTTCTATTGTATGGGAAGGGTTAAAATTATATATATATATATATATGTTTTTAATAGAATCATTTTTATGGTATAATATTAGTATATAATAATTAATTTTAAATTAATACTATAGTAATAAATATACTATAGTATAAATATATATATAATGATGAATTAAATAATTAAATTATTATTATTATTATTATTATTATTATTATTATTATTATTATTATTATTATTAATTTTTTTTTTATTTGATTTATAATTTATTCATATATTATTTATTATTATTATTCTTTTTTATTTTTATTATTATTTTTATTTCTTTTAAATTATTTTATTAGTATTATTTTTATTTTTATTTTTATTATTTTATTTTATTTTTTTTTTTATTTGTCATTTGTAATTTGTCATTTTATTTTATTTTATTTTATTCAATCTGTATTTTATATTTAATATTCTTTTATTTTATTTTATTTTATTTTATTTTATTTTATTTTAATTTACTTCTTTTAATGTTTTTTCTCTATCCGTCAATTCATTAATTTGTTGTTCCATCTGCTGAATTTCTGCTACATATTGTGCATTCTGTTTCTTAAATTCATAGTATTGATTTAATTTTTCGGATTCTAAATTTTTTAATTGTTCTTCCGCTTCTCGTTTCTCCATCTCTATTTGCTTTTCAATCTCGCGAATTTGATTTTCTTTTCTAATATATATATATATTTTTTTTTTTTTTTAATTAAATATATAAATATATAAGTATATATAAATTTATTATTGAAAATTTATATTTATTATGAAATATGAGTATATATTTATAAAAAAAAAAATAAATTTTTTTCTTATTTTCTATTCTAAATTTCATTTTCGTGTTCATTTTCATTTTCATTTTATTTTATTCTACTACTACTATTACTACTACTGTTATTATTATTTTTTATTATTATTATTGGTAATTCTTTTATTTACTGTTGTCGTTGGGTGAACACATCATTTAAAATATTATTTTCTCTTTGATTTTTAATTTTTATTCGTTGCTGAATTCGTTCAATATCCTCAAGATCACTATCTACATTCAATTTATCTACAAGTGTATTTAAATCCCCTAGTTGACCTTGAAGCTCTCTTAATTCCTTAGCAGATTGATCAACTCTTTTCAGGTATAATATAATATATTATAATATTAAATAATATAATATTAAATAATATAATATTATTTAATATAATAAGTTTAAGTTTAATTTTTAATTTTTAAGTACTATTATTATTATTATTATTATTATTATTATTATTATTATTATTATTATTATTATTATTATTATAATTATCATTAGTATATTATTATTATTATTATTTTCTAACTTTTTTTCAAAAGTGTCATAGTTTTCATTTCCCTTTTCGATTCCATTAATTTCATTATTCAATTTATTAATTTCAGTGATGATGAGGGACACTTTACGTCTTAGTTCGTTCATGAAAAATGTTCTGTCTTGAATCATACGACCTCTTACTTAAAAATATATATATATAAATATTTATATATGTTAACTATAACTATTTAAACATGTTTTTTTTTTTTTTAATTTTTTTTTTAAAAATAAAACTACTCTAATATTCAATAATTTATCATCCCATCCTTAATCAATTTCCTTTAATTTCAGTTAATATACTATTTTTTTTTTTTTTATGTTTTACCTTGATTAGATCCTTTAATACCACTTAAACCCTGTTGAGTCATGGGACGATCTAAAACTTGAATTCCGAGACCCACTTTTTTTTTTTTTTTTTTTTTTTTGAATTTATGGTTGAGATAATATATATATATATATATATATTCACCCAGAAATATATATTTATTGTATTATATTATATATTAATGTAATGTATTGTTTAAGTATCATTTAATAATAATATTATTAATAATATTATTATAATTATGATTTAAAAAAAAAAAAAAAAAGTATTTTTATTTTTATTATTTTTTTTTATTACCTTTTGTGGTTGGTCTAGCACCAGGTCGTCCTGTTTGTGGGGGCTTTTTTTTTTTTTTTTTTTTTTGTAATAATAATTTTAATTTTAAT
>JACVTC010000010.1:1180000-1182500 GCA_016946835.1 Neocallimastix lanati (nom. inval.) | reverse complement strand
TAATAAAATATATAATTAAAAATAAAAATAAAAAATTAAAAAAATAAAAAATATATATTTATTATACATGTATTTATTGTAATTTTCTATGAATAAGATATATATATCAATGATCAATTTTATGGAAAAGTGTACTTTATGAAGTATAATGTAAATTAAAAAGAAAGAAAGTGACTCTCTCCTACAAAATAAAATTGTTGTTGGTTTATGACTATATTATAACTTTTCTTCGAAAACCAATTTAAAAAAAAAATGCAAAAAAAATAATAAAAGTTAATGATAATCTTAAAAATGATAGATATAATATTAAGTTTAAATTTACATAAAAATATAATTAAATAAATACAAATATATAATTTTAAAAAAAAAAAATATTTTTTTTTAATACATAAAACTAGTTTATAGTTTATATTCATAGCCAAAAAAAAGCAATAATAATGAATAATAATAAATAATATAAAACAATATCATATCAATAATAATAATAAAAAAAAAAAAAAAGAAAAATTCAAATTAAAAATTTAAAAAAATTTAATTAAAAATAAACTCAGATTTTTTTTTTTAATAAAATTTTAAATTTTTTTTTTTTTAGTTTTTTTTTTTTTTAAGTATTTTTTTGTTTTGTTTTGTTTTTTATTTTTTTATTTTTTATTTTTTTATAATTTTTTATAATTATTATAACTTTCTTTTTTAAATTATTAAATTATAATTATAAATGAAATAATTAATAGAAAAATTAGCTTTTTTTTTTTTTTTTTTTTTTTTTTTTTTTTTTTTTAAATTATTATTTAATTATTTTAAAATTTATTTATTTATTTATTTTTTTTTTTAAAATATATATATATATATATATATATATAAATAATAAGTTATTTATTTGTAGATACCTTAAATATTAAAATATATATAAAATAATTATTATTGTTTAAAAATAAGATCAAATGAAATATATATTTTATATAATATTTAAATTTATTAAAAAGAATCTATTTTTTTTTTCTTGTATAAATAAAGGAAAAAAAAAATTAATAAATAAAAGTAGTATATGTAATTTAATAGAAATAAAAACAATAATTAATAATAATAATTATTATTATTATATTGGATGTAATTTTAAATTACTTTTTTTTATAATTTTATAATTTCCTTTTGCTTTTTTATCTTAAAAACATATATATATATATATTTATATATGAACTTTATATGGAGTATATCAATCTTTACAAATTTTAATTTTTGTTTATTGAAAGTGTTAACATCTTTTTTTCTTTTTGAGGTTAGGATTTATTAATGATACATTAAATTACTGATTAATTTAATATTTTAATTTAATTATAAATTGTTATACAAAGATAGTTTAATTCTTTTGGTTATGATAATAAAAAATGGAAAAAAAAATTATTTACTTAATAAATAAGATTAATAATATATATATATATATTTAATAAAAGAAAGAATACTTTTTTTTTTTGTTTTCTTTTTTGTTTAAATTATCATTATCAGATTATAAATGAGGGATTTTGGGAGAAAAAAAATTATTTCTTTTAATTTTTATTTTTATTTTATAAAATAAATAAATAAATAAATAAATAAATAAATAAATAAATAAATAAATAAATAAATAAATAAATAAATAAATAAATAAATAAATAAATAAATAAATAAATAAATAAATAAATAAATAAATTAATAAATAAATAAATAAATAAATAATCATAATGCATATAAAAAGATATATCACCTTTATTTTTACGTTAATAAAGAAAAATATAAAATATATAAAAAAATTTTTATTTGTTTTTATTATGATATATATATTTCTTTAAATTAATATGTATATATATTTCTTTAAATTAATATATATATATATTTCTTTAAATTAATATGTATTTATATTTAAAAAAAAAAAAAGTTCATGTTAATAATAAACTGAAAAATACATTTAATAAAATTAAAAAGAAATTATATATATAAAGAAATAATTTATTTCTCTTCTTCATTCTGTTCTTTCTAAAATAGACTGCTTTCTAAAAGTCTAAATTAAAATAATAAAAATGTTTTGTAATGGCATTCCATTTTTGATAACTATGTCTATGCATAGAAAATTATTGGATAATTTTTTAACTAAATAGGAATTATATAAGAAGATATAATGAAACTAATTATTATTATTATTATTATTATTATTATTATTATTATTATTATTGTTGTTGTTGTTGTTGTTATTATGGTCTATTATAGGACCTTTTTTTTTTCTAAAGAAATAAATTTTTATAATATCTTCAATTTTCATGGCTCTCTTGGCAATAAAACTTATTAATATTAATAATTATTATTATTATTATAATAATAATAATAATAATAATAATAATAATAATAATAATAATAATCATAATAATACTAATAATAATAATAATAATAATAATAATAATAATAATAATAATAATAATAATAATAATAATAATAATAATAATAATAATAATAATAATAATAATAATAA
>JACVTC010000010.1:1172500-1175000 GCA_016946835.1 Neocallimastix lanati (nom. inval.) | reverse complement strand
TAATATTTATATATAATATTAAAATATATAATATAAATAATAATATTTTTAATACTATTTTATAATTCAATAAATAATAATATTTTTAATACTATTTTATAATTCAATAAATAATAATATTTTTAATACTATTTTATAATTCAATAAATAATAATATTTTTAATACTATTTTATAATTCAATAAATAATATCTTTTTAAAAAAATTTTTTTTGAATATATTAGTAATTAATCAAATGAAATATGCATTTAGTTACAAATCACAAAAATCCGGTATGTTGGGAACATTTCCACATAAATTATTATTATTTAAATATCTATTAAAATAAAAAAATGAAAACGAAACGAAGCAAAGCAAGTAAAAACAAAAAAAAAAAATAATATATATATATATATATATATATATATTTAAATATTTAAAAATTAATTGTTATGTAAATAAATATTATTTAATAATACTAATACTCATACTAGTAATAATAATAATGATACTACTACTACAAATAATAATAATAAAAATAATAATATTAATACTAATTTATATATAAAATTTTCATTATTTATATTTACAATTCTTTCAATTTAAATAAACGTTCAATTTTGGATGGAATAGGACCACTTAAATTATTATTACTTAAATCTCTATATTTATTTATATAAATATTTATAAATTAATGGATAAAAAAAAATATTTAATATTTAATTATAATAAAATTTATTTTTTAAAGTTTTCAATCATATTTTTTTTTTTTTTTTAAAAAGTAGTTACAAATAAATTAAGTATGGTAAATTTCCAATTTCAGGTGGTATATAACCACTTAATTTATTACTATCTAATAGTCTGAATAAATAAAAATAAAAATAAAATAGAAAGAAGAAGAAAAAAAAATTTAAAAATATTTGTTATTATTAGTTAATATTACTTAATAATAGTTAAATATTTAATTGTGTATATAAATAATAGATATTTAATTGTATATATATATATATATAAATATTTTTCTTAATATTTTAAATTTAATTTTTTTTTGTATAATAAAAAATATATTTACAATTTCTCTAATAGAGATAAATTTCCAATTTCTGACGGAATAGGTCCATTTAAATTATTTTCAAATAAAAATCTATAGATATATAAAACAACAATAACAAAATAACAATAAAACAAATAAACAAACAAATAAAAAAAAAAAAAAAAAAAAAGGAAAAATTTAAAAATAAATAAATAATTATTATTAATAAATATAAATATTACTTGGTAATAATAATAATAATAATAATAATAATAATAATAATAATAATAATAATAATAATAATATATATTTTTTAATTTTTATATTATATTATATATATATATATATATATTTTGAATAAAGAATAGATTTACAAATTTTTTAATTTAGATAATTTTCCAATTTCGGATGGAATGTTTCCACTTAAATTATTTTTTTCAATATACCTATTTAAATTAAGAAATATAAATAATATATAAATAATTATATATATATTTAAAAAATTTTTATTTGTTATTATTAATAAATAATTTTATGTTCTTATTTCTTATTTTTTTTTTTTTTTTTTTTTTTTTTTTTTAAATTATATATTTTTTATATTATAATTAAAATAATTACATATAAACTAATTGAGATAAATTTCCAATTTCAGGTGGAATAAAGCCATTTAAATTATTATTACAAAAATCTCTTTTAAATAAAATAAAAACAAAATTGTTTTATAAAAAAATTGTTATCATTTATAAATACTTCATAATAATAATAATAATATATTTATATATATATATTTAATTTTATATTATATTTTTTTCTGAATAATAAATAATATATTACAATTCAGTTAATTTAGATAAATTTCCAATTTCATATGGAATAGAACCACTTAAATTATTATCATATAAATGGCTATTTAAATAAAACAAAAATATATTTAAAATATTATTAATTATTATTAATTATAAAATATACTATTTTATAATTATAATTATAAATAATTAATCTTTTTTTTTTTTTTTTTTTTTTTTTTTTTTTTTTTTTTTTTTTTAATTATATTTTTATATAATGAATAATAAAGATACATTATTTCTAAATTAAGTAAATTTCCAATTTCTGATGGTATAGAACCACTTATATAATTTCCATCTAAATATCTATTTGAATAAAGAAATATAAAAAAAAAAAAAAAAAAAGAAATTCAAAAAAATTATTTATTGTTATTAGTAAATATAAAATAAAAAAATATTTTTTTATTTTTTAATTTTATTTTTTAATTTAATATTTAATAATTAATATGGTTACAATTTTTTTAAATTAGATAAATTTCCAATTTCAACTGGAATAGAACCACTTAAAGTATTATTATATAAAGATCTATTTAAAAATTAATGAAAAATATATTTAAAAAAATATTTGTTATTATTAATAAATAAATAAATAACTAAATAAATAACTAACTAACTAAATAAATAAATAACTAAATAACTAAATA
>JACVTC010000010.1:1115000-1167500 GCA_016946835.1 Neocallimastix lanati (nom. inval.) | reverse complement strand
AGGTCAAATAAAATCGGATAATGCGGTTCAATCTATCATAATAAATAGTTTAGAAAAATCAAACCAAGAATATTTACGAGGTTGTAAAACTGCTTATAGTATGATTGATAGATTAAAAAACCGTTTCTATCAATCTGGCCAAGCACTATTAAATATTCTTGAATATAAAATTATTAATCTTAAGTTAATAAACAATGACTATATTCAATATATTAATGAATTAAACAATCTTTTCGAACAACATAAATTTGAATCTAATAAATTAAAAAGAATTCCTTTTGATGAGGAAACTAAACTTTTATTTGCAGTAAATGAATTAGATAGAATTGGTATAAATTCACCACCAATTTATAGTTATAAAACTTTTGATGATCTTATTAAAGAATTAAACAAAAGGCATGACTTTTTTGAAAAAGCCGAAATTTTAAGGTCAAAAACTACCGTTATAAACGATTCAAATGTCAATAATATAAATAAAAATAAACCAAATAATAATAAAAATTATAATAATACTAATAAAATTCGTAACGAATATTATTGTCATATATGCAAAACTAAAGGTCACACTACTGATCATTGTAAATATAATCTTTTAATTAGAGAAAATAATAAATCAGATGATAATGATAAAAATTATAAAAATAATAATTACAAAAATAAAAATTATTATAAAAGATATAATAACAAAAATAATTATTACTCTGGAAATATTATTAATAAGAACAATGATAAATCTAATAATAATAACAATAATTTTTTTGAAAATAATAATGAAAATGAAGATGAGGTATACATTGATTTTACAGGAAGTATTTCAGTAATTCAAAATTGTAATTATACAACAATAAATAATAATAATAATTCCACACATTGGATTATTGATAGTGGTACTGGCATCAACTTAACTAATAACATCACCAATTTAAACAATATAAATAAAGTAAATAATAAAAATATCATTTATCCAAATGGTGATTTAGACAAGGTCGAAAATGTAGGTACTTACAATGGTAAATTTAAAAATAAAGATTTTATATTATCAAATGTTTATTACGCGTCAAATATTCAAAACAATCTAATTTCCACTCATTCAATATTAAAAAATGGATGCACTATTATAATGAAACGCGTAAATAACAAAGACCGTTTACAAATATTCAAAAATAATAAGTTAATTGCAAATATTTTTGCGAATGATGAAAATTTATTCGTGTTTGATACAATACCTTCAAATAATACTATATCTAAGAATTATGTTTTCAGCATTGATACTAACTTGTGGCATGCTCGTTTGGGACACTTTTATAATAATGATATCAAAGATTTTGTCATTGAGCATACTAAATACCATAATGATAAAAATTGTCGCCAATGCAAAATCACTAAATTAAAGAGAAAACCATTCTACTCTTCCCCTAATAATGCTTCAAAACCTATGGAACTAGTTCATTCTGATGTAGTTGGAAAATTGGAAACATCATATAATGATTTCAATTATTATGTTACCTTTCTTGATGATTTCTCTAGAAAAATTTGGGTCTACCTTATCAAGAATAAGTCTGATGTTCCTAACATATTTATTAAATTTCATAAATTTATTTCCAATACTACTTCATATAAAATTATAAATTTCAAATCTGACAATGGTACTGAGTATATCAACAAAACTTTAACTACCTATTTAAAAAATTTTGGAATTAATTTCATTCATTCAGTTCCTGGTTACCCACAACAAAATGGTCGTGCTGAACGCTTAAATCTAACACTTAATCGTTGCGCATCTACTCTATTAAACTCTGCTAAGCTACCCTACAAGTTTTGGGATTTCGCTATTCTTTGTGCTGCTTACCTCTATAACTTGAATCCACATCAGAGTATTAATAATAAAATTCCAAATGAATTATTTTTCAATAAATCAGTTGATATTTCTCACCTTAAAGTTTTTGGATGTAAAGCATTTTTCTATAACAATCACAAAACGAATAAATTTGACAATAACTCTAAACCTGGTATATTTTTAGGATATGCATCTGACTCTCTTGGCTACAAAATTTTAGATATTTCTACTAACTCTATAGTTACTTCAAGAGATGTTTATTTTATGGAAGATATGCCTGGAACTATTAATACTACATTCTTTTGTGATAAATATATTGATTCTATTATTAATTTTAAGGATTCTTTAATTGAGGGGGAAAGTATAAATGATAATAATAATATTCATTCACAATTAAATAATCCTTTAAATAATAATAATAATAATAATAATAATAATAATAATAATAATAGCAATTATAGTAATAATAATAATAATAATAATAATAATTATAATAATAATTATGATAATAATTATGATAACAACAACGATATTTATAACAATGATATTAATAATAATTATAATAATAATTATGATAATAACAACGATATTTATAACAATGATATTAATAATAATTATGATAATTACAAAGATATTTATAATAATGACAATAATAATAATAGTAATAAAATTATTAATAATAATAATAAAACTAAAATAGAAGAAAATGAATATAATAGTGAATCTGATAATGAATTTTTAAATGAAAGAAAACTTAAATATATAAACAAGAAAAGATCACATAGCAATAATTCAGATGATTCAGATGAAGAAAATTTAACTTCCAGAAAAGAAAAATTACAATCAGTAAGTAATAAAAGATTTAAAATTTTAAATATTAAAACAAATATCCCAACAACGTATCAACAAGCTATTAATTCACCAGAAAGTGAAGAATGGAAAGAAGCAATAGATGACGAATTAAAAAATATGTACGACAACAATGTTATGAAAGTGGTAAAAAACATACCAGCTGACGCAAATATAATTGGTACTAAATGGGTCTTTGCCGAAAAGGATAAAAAGAAGAAAAAGGCAAGATTAGTGGCTCTTGGTTGTCAGCAAATTGCTGGAGAAGACTTTATAGAGACATACTCCCCAACAGTCCAAGCAGATAGTCTAAGACTTACGGTCGCTATTGCATCAAAGTTCAACTGGGATTTGAAACAATTGGATATAAAAGCTGCTTACTTGAATGCAAATTTGGAAGAAAAGATTTATACAAAGATTCCTTATGGTGATAAAAATTTTAATACTAATAAATTTTGGCTACTTAAAAAAGCTCTTTATGGTTTAAAACAGGCTGGAAGAATGTGGTATAATGAAATATCAAATTACTTAGTAAGTATAGGTTTTAGAAATTACAAAACTGACAAATGTCTCTTTGGGAAATATAATAAAAATAATAAATTAACATGTTTATTAACATTATATGTAGATGATATTTTAATAACAGGAATTAAAAATGAAATAAACTATACAGTAAGCAAATTAAAAGATAAATATAAAATTTCTAAAGATTCTAATGCAACTAAAATAATAGGTATAAATATTTATAAAACAAGTGATGGTTATAAAATAAATCAGATAGATTATATTAATAAAATAATAGAAAAATATAATATGAAGAAAACAAAACAAATTAAAACACCATGCAGGAAAATTACAGAACATGAAAGAAATAATTCAAATTTAATAGATCCAAAAGAATATAAATCTTTACTTGGTGCGTTACTATATATCGCTGTAAAGTCAAGGCCTGATATAATGTTTTCTGTAAGTGAAGCATCAAGAATATGTGAAAATCCAACAGAAGCTGATTATAAAAATTTAATGAGCATCTTACAATATTTAAATGGTACAAAAAATAAATCTTTACATTATAATAAAAATAATAAATTTATCGGATACTCAGATTCAGATTTTGCTAACGATGAAAAGACGAGAAGATCTACAAGTGGATATATATTTTTACTTGGAAAAAGCCCTATTTCATGGAAATCTCAGTTACAGAAAAACGTAACTTTATCTACTGCTGAAGCTGAATTTGTTAGTTTAACTGAATGTACTAAACAAGCTTTATGGTTCAAAAATTTATTTAAGGAAATATTTAATCAAGATATAAAATTTAAAATTATGGTAGATAATAAGGCATGCATTGCAATTGCTCAAGATACAAATTCTAAAGGAAGATGTAAACATATAGATTTAAGATATAAATTTATTCAAGAAGAGATTATGAAAAACGAAATTGAATTAGAATACATTAATACTGAAAACATGTTAGCTGATCCATTAACTAAAAGTATCTCAGGAGTACAAATGACAAAATTTACAAATTTAATTTTCAAAGAATAATATTTCTTTAATTGTATATATATATTTTTAAAAAAAAAAAAAAAAAAACTTGTATATAATAATTAAAATATTATATAATACTTAATGTAGGGGGAATGTTAAAGTTCAACATAATATTTAAACTTTTGTACATTAAAGTATTATAAATATTTATAATATTTGATTAAGTAATAATTTGTATGTAAAATATAAAAAGAAAATTTTTTTATGAAATTAATATTTTGAGTCTTTTTAAATACTTTTTTAAATCATATAAATTAATAAATAATAAATTAAATTTAATTAAATAATAATACATTTTGTTGTGTACACATCATATCTTATATTGACTCCTTAACAATAATAATAATAATAATAATAATAATAATAATAATAATAATAATAATAATAATAATAATAATAATAATAATAATAATAATAATAATAATAATAATAATAATAATAATAATAATAATAATAATAATAATAATAATAATAATAATAATAATAATAATAATAATAATAATAATAATAATAATAATAATAATAATAATAATAATAATAATAATAATAATAATAATAATAATAATAATAATAATAATATATATATATATATTTTTTTTTTTTAAACAAATTTTATTCAATTATATTTTTTGTATAATAACTAATATATAATTAATAAATATTTTAAATTAGAAATTTATTTCATTTAGAAAAATCATCTATATTTTTAACTTTCAAAAAGAAAAAACTATTTATTTATTAATATAAGTAAATTTAACATACACAATCATGATGAATAATAGAATAATAGTCATAATATTATTTGATAAAACTAATAATTATTATTTGGTAAATTTCTTAATAACTTAGTTACTGATATGTATCCTCTTTCTGTTTTGTCCATTAGTAAATGTCATTATTGTTTCTAAAGTAATTAATAAACAATTTACTATGTTCATTTTTATTTTATTTAAAATAATATTTCTAATTTATTTAATTATTTATTAAAATAATTTATTTAATTATTCATTTAGTTTGTTATTTCATTATTTGTTTATTTTATTAATTGATTATTTAATTATTTAATTATATAATTATATAATTATATTAGTATTTAGTTATTTACTTTTTTACTAAAATATTATAATTTATTTTATAATAATAATAATAATAAAACTAGTAAACTATAATTAAATTAATTAATATTCATTATTCGTTACTATTATTACCATTTCAGTTATAATATGAATTTTATCATTAATATTTTTTTTATATAAATAAAACAATTTATCAATTTAAAAAAATATATATATATTTATATAATTTCTTTTTATATAGAATTATAACAAATAAAATTAATTTGTTATTCTTTTCATATTTAAAATGATTTAAACTTTTCTTAGAACGTTTTAAATTATTTATTTTGAACACCTGATGTGCTGGAATTAGAATACAGATATTGATTTCTCTCAGTTATAATTTCATAAACTACAACATTGTAAGCTGGAGGTGATTCTTTACTTGAGTTATTATTATTATTATTATTATTATTATTATTATTATTATTATTATTATTATTCATATAGGTTTCTTTGGCAATTTTAGAATTTTTATTCACTTCCATGGTAGCATCAACATTATATTCCTTATTAGAGGAAGAATAAACATCTGATAAATTTGGAGCAGTTAGTATAACGTTGGTCCTTGTATTTTGAATGAGTGGGTTTGAAAAACTATTACCAAAGCCATCAGAGTTGATATTTCCATTTGATTCATTAATACCATTTGACATAATAGTTTTGTCTAATGGAATACCAGGAACAATATTATCATCTGAAATATGTTTATTTAATGATGGAAGAATCTCTGAAGAATGAATATCTATAATTTTTGAGGGACCTTCAATTTTTGTTTCCTTTTTATTATTAGCTGCTCTTTTTCTGAAATATAAAAATAAAATACCTAATATAATAACTAGCACAGTACCAACAATAATTAAAATAATCTTAGTTAAATTACTTTCTTCTTCTTGTGTTATAGAACCTCTACTTTTAGAAATACTACTGTTAGAGCAATCACTACCAATATTTGGATTATTATCTATTTTTCTATTATTAAAAAAAAATAAATACATAATTACGCAAATTATATATAAAAGTATTAATATTATTTAATATTACATTCATTCAGTTTATTTATTTATTTATTTTTTTATTTTGAATATTTTATTCAATTTTTACTGTTTTAAATAATATATAATATTATTTATTAATAGAAAAGAATAAAAAAAAAAACAAGGTATTTTACAAAGCACAGGTACTTGGTATTGAAGGTATATTATCACAAAAATTATTATCATATATAAATCTGTTTAAATAAAATAATAACAACAGAAATAATATATAGTAATATTTATATATTTAAAAAAATGATTTGTTATAATTAATAAATATTTTAAAATAATAATAGTAATAAAAGAAATATTTATAATTATTTTATTTTTTTATATAATAATTTTTATTGGTTTTTTAAAGTTAAAATAATTCATTAAGAATATTTCTAAAATATATAACCTTTTTTACACATTCTGAAGTACTGATATATTCTGCTTTTGCTGTTGATGAAACTACAATTGTTTTTTTTTTTTTTTTTTTTTTTTTTTTTTTTTTTTTTTTTTAGAAGAACAACAAATAGAATTTTTACCCATTAGGATAATATGCCTTGAAGTTGATTTTCTATCTTTGAAGACTCTAGCGAAATCTGAATCAGTGTAACCTATAATTTTGCCGTCACCATCGTAACATATCTTATAATATTTTTTGTATTATTTAAAATATTTTAATATATTGTAATTTTTATCCAATATGTAATAATAGGTTTTTCTGAATTTCTTGCAGCTCTATGTACTGCAAAAGAAATATGTACTGCAAAAGAAATATAAGGTTTAGTACATTTGGATAAATATATCCTATAGCACTTTTGTAGACTGTTCTATCAAATGGTTTATTATTTTCACCTTTGATAATATCACCTACATATGGAGTACTTAAAAATGTTAGGAGAAATATTCAAAAAGAAATTTATTTTAAAAATAAATATTGTCAATAAATCATGTAAATTCATTACAGAAGATGAAAATTCTAATGTGAGATAGTAACATATGAATATAAAATATAAACATGTTAAAGATTAAACAAATGAAGGAAAAGTATCATTAAAATACGTTAATACAGAAAATATGGTACTGATTTTATTTATGATTAAATACATAAAAAAAAAATTTTTTTTTGAATATATGTAATGTATATGTAGGAATGCTAAGTATTAGCAATATCATATGAACATTATGCATAACACATCTAACACGTCATATCAAGCCTCATTAATTACAACTTTATTTGTATATAGTTTTTATTGTTTAATTAAATTTTATTATTGTTTTTGTTTTGTTTTTTTTCTTGTTTTTCGGAAATAAAAATTTATATAAATGTATTAATAATAATAATAAATAAATAAATAAATAAAGATATTAAGTAAATATATAATACGTATAATCTTCGTGATATCTGATCCAACAACTTTGAAGAATAACTATACTAAATAATATTAAACTTTAATTATTATTATTAACAGGTAGTTATCATTAATATATATATTATAAATATATATATTTAGTAACTTCAATTTCAATTTTTTTATATAATAAAAATTATGGTTTTCATTTCTTTGTGATAAATTTTCAATTTTTAGTGAAATTGAAATACTTCAGATTTTTATTATATAAAGTAAATATCTAACATACAAAATAATAATGAATAAAAGAATAATAATCACAATACTATTTGATACCAATAATAATTATTATTAAGTAATTTTCCTAATAATTTATTTACTGATATGCATTCTCTTTCTCTTCAGTCCATTAGTAACTGTTATTATTGTTTCTAAAATAATTAATAAAATATTGACTACGTTCATTTTTATTTTTTTCAAAATAATATTTCTAATTTTTATTTTTTTAAATAAAAAAAAATCAAAATAAAAAAAAAAAACAAAAAACAAAAAAAAAACATTCTGACATATTATAATAAATAAATAAAATTGATTTTTATCTATTTATTTAGTTATTTATTCATTTATTTATCTCTCTATTTATTTATTTATTTATTTACTTATCTATTTACTTATCTATTTATTTATTTACTTATCTATTTATTTATCTATGTATTTATTAATTAATTTAATTAATTCGTTACTTCATTATATAGTTTTTTCGTTTATTTTGTTATTCGTTTATTTTGTTATAAAATTATTTAATTATATAATTATTTAGTTGTTTACTTTTTTACTAAATATAATAATTTATTTTATAATTATAATAATAAAATTACTAAATAATCTCATTATTTGTTATTATTATTATTATATAATTATAATATGAATTTTATAGTTTATTTTTTTTATATATACAATACTTAGAAAAAAAATTAAAATATATATTTTTATATATATTTTAAGTGGTCCTATATATATTTTTATATAGAGTTAGAATAGATAAAATTAATTTATCATTCTTATTTTATTTAAAATAATTTAAACCTTTCTCAAAATGTATTTAATTATTTTGTTGTAAATGATTTCAGTTAAATTATTATTTTTTTGTGGTGAGTCACTTTTTACAGAAATACTACCGTTAGAGCAATTACTACCAATATTTGGATTATTATCTATTTTTCTATTATTAGAAAAAAAATAAATATATATTATATTAATTTTACAAATCATATAAAAATATTAATATAATTTAATATTACTTTCATTCAATTTATTTTTTTTTTTTTTTTTTTTTTTTTTTTTTTTTTTATATATTATATATCTTATTCAATTTTTACTGCTTTAAATAATATATAATATAATTTAATATAAAGGAATTAAAAAAAAAAATAAAAAATAAAAGGTATTTTACATAATACAAGTACTTGGTAATTTAGGAATATCACCACAAAAATTATTATTATATATATTACTGTTTAAATAAAATAATAAAAACAAAAAAATATATAAATATAAATATATATTTATATTTATATTTATATATTTAAAAAAATTATTTGTTGTAATTAATAAATATTTTATAGTAATAATAGTAAATAAAAAATATATATATATATATAACTATTATTTTTTTTTTATATTATAACTTAAATAGTTACAATTTTTTTAAATTTGTTAAATTTCCAATTTCAGATGGTATAGGACCACTTAATTCATTTTTATAAAGAAATCTATTAAAATAAAATAATAATAGATATATATATATAAAAAAAAATAAAATAAAAATTAAAAAAAAATATATATATATGTAATTATTTGTTATTATCATTTTATATTACATAATAATAATAATAATAATAATACTAATAATACTATATATTTAATATTTTCAAATATTTTTTTAATAATAAAAATTATTATTACAATTCTTCTAAATAAGTTAAATTACCAAGTTCAGATGGAATTTGACCACTTAAATTATTATTTTCTAGATATTTATTTATATTAAACAATAAAAACAAAAAAAAAAAAAAAGTTACTAATTTTTAAATTATAAATAATTAATATTATATAATAAAAACAATAACAATTATATATATATATAATTTCTTTTTTAACTTTTTTTTTTAAATTATTTTTTTTTTTTTATAATTAAAATAATTACAATCTTTGTATATTAGATAAATTTCCAATTCCAGATGGAATAGAACCAGTAAATTTATTATTGCTTATACTTCTATATAAATGAAATAAAAATAGTCAAATGAAAAAAAAAGTCTAAATAAATCATTTGTTTAAATCAATATTACATATTACTAATATCATAATATATATAATATATCAAAAAAAAAAAATTTTTTTTTTTCACTTTATTATTATATTTATGTATAATAAAAAATATATTTACATTGTTGTCAATTGATTCAAATTTCCAATTTCAGGTGGAATAGGTCCACTTAAATTATTATAATTTAAATATCTATTTTAATATAACAATAAAATAAAAAATTTATTTTAAAAATTTTATTTGTTATTAATAATAATATATAATACTTTTGGAATAATTTATTATATTTTAATAATTTTTTTATATAATAACTAATTTATTATAATTTTATATTTATTTTTATAAATTTTTAATTAATAATAAATGTAGTTACAATGATTTTAAAATAGATAAATTTCCAATTTCAGAAGGAATAGAACCACTTAAATTATTGTGATGAATAGATCTAAAAAAAAAAAATAAATATAAAAATAAAGATTAAAAAAAAAAGTTTGCTATGACTTGTAATGATGATTACTTAATAATAATATTTTTCTTTTTTATAATTTTCTCAATATATTTTTGTATAATAATTATAATAATTACAACACTTCTAGTTGAGATAACTTGAAAATTTCAGCTGGAATAGAACCACTCAAATTATTATCATGTATAGATCTAATTAATTATAAAAAGAAAAAAAATTTTTTTTTAAGAAAAAATTATTTGTTATTAAATATATTTTTATAAAAATTATATATACTTTTTATTTTATTTTATTTTATTATTATATTATTTATTTTTTTTAGATATATATTCAATAATAAAGTTACAATGTTTTTAATTGAGATAAATTTCCAATTTCAGGTGGTATGGTACCACTCAATTGAATATTGTATAAAAACCTATTTAAATATAAAAATAAAAAAAAAAAAATTTGATAGTATTAGTAAATATAACATTATAATAATATATATATATATATATTATAATTTTTTCAATTTTATTTTTTATATATAATAAATATAGTTACAATTCTTTTAATTGTGATAAATTTCCAATTTCAGATGGAATAGTACCACCTAAATTTACTTCATGTATAGATCTATAAAAATAAAACAACAATAATAACGAAAAAAAAAAATTATTAGTAAATATTAATAATAATGAATAATAATGATGATAATAATATCAGTATAAAATATTAATGTTTTTAAATTTTTTTTTAAATTTAATAATATTTAAATTTATAAATTATATAATAATATTAATGTTTTTAAATTTTTTTTTTTAAATTTAAAAGTATTTAAATTTATAAATTATATAATTCCTTTAAAAATTATTATTTAAAATTCTTAATTTTTTTAAAAAAAAAAAAAAAATACAATATCTTACAATTTAACAATATAACCATCTTGACATGTAACTTCTTTTTCTAAACAACAGTTGCTATTTAGATCTTTTCCAAGCAACTTATTTACTGCTATACATTCTCCTTCAACAGCTACATTTTCTACTGTTGGTGTTGTAATCTCTCCATTAACTAACGACAATATTGTAATTAGAGTGATTGTTAATAATATAATTATATTCATTTTTATTTTATTTTTATTTTATTTATAATGATATTTCAATATTTTTTCTCTATTTTTATTTTATTTATGATATTTAAAATCTTTTCTAATTTTTTTTTAAATAAACCAAAAATAAATGAATAAATTGCTTTGAAACAAGAAAAAAAATAAAATAAAAATAAAAAAAAAATAAAATGAAAATAAAGAAAAAAAATAAAAATAAAAAAAAAATAAAAATAAAAAAATTTAAAATAAAATAATATAAAATTATAATTACCATTAAATTTTTTCAATATATTACAATAAATTTATTTAATATATTATCATTATTTATATAATATATTATAGTTTCAATATTTAAAGTTATATTGATTTAATTTACCAAGGTTTAAATTTATTATGAAAAAATGGATTAATATATATAATAAAATTATTTACAAAAGTGATTATTTATTATAAGATTGTTTATTAATTAATATAAATTTATTATTTATAGAATATTAAAAGAAGTTTCTATGATTCCATAAAGATATTGAAATTAAATTGTATTAAATTTTTTATTGTTTTTTTTTTTAAAAAACAATCCTCATATGTTACACATAATAATTAATTTATTAATAAATAAAGTTTCCTTAACAAATAAATATAACTAAAAAAAATTTTAATAAATTTTAAACATTTAATTTAATTTATTTTTTTTTATTTTTTTTTTTATAATTAAAGTTTAAAAATAATTATAACAGTAAAAAATAAAAATATGAAATTAATAAAAAATATAAAAAATATAAAAAATTTAATAGAAAATAAAAATATATATAATAATAAATAGTAAAAAAAAATAAAATAAAAATAAAGAAAAAAAACATTTCCTTCTAAAATATTAATATAATAAAATAATAAAAGTTTTGATTTTTTTTATAATATTACAAATAATATTTTATTTTAAAATTAAAATTTAATATTTGATTAGTTATTGTTATTATTTTAATATTTTATTTTTTATTCATTTTTTATTTCTTCATTATTCTATCTTTTATAACAATAAAATATACTAAAAATTATTATAATAAATAATGTTTGAATTAAATATATATTTATAGATTGATTTACTAAACTCACTTCAATATTAACTTTTGAGAGAATTTTATAATTAGTTCATTAATTATAAATGGTTTTTGATGTTTAATTTTTGTTAATACCTTCTTAATTATTTATAAAAATTATAAATTACAAAATATATAAATAATAATAATTATTATATTTTTAAAGTACTTCAATATTTTGTGACCTCTCTCTACATAAAGCTAACGTGAAAGACATTCCTTAAACGTCGCTTTATATGACGGGCTTCCTTTAAGTGAGTCTATTGAACCGTCATTGAGGGTGGAACAACTACACTAATCCTTTCACAGAACAAGTGCTTTCTGTGCCAGAAATTCTATTTTCTAGAAACAGGAATACTTGCCATGGTAAGCTAATACCAACTTCAATTTTAAGGAAAAACACCCTGGAAAGATGAAAATTGCCCCATTATAAATTTAGAAGATAGTCACGGGTTCAAGAATATTACCAATAAAATTAAAGTTCTAAAAATATAATTATATAATTATATAATTATATTAATAATATTAATAATATTATAATTATGATTAATGAACTATATCACATGAATACTCTTGTGATATGCGTGACTTTTATGTGTTACATATTTTTAATATAATTATATTTTATTAATATTAATATCTTTTCCTAAAACTATAACCAAATTCTCTATATTAAATAGATTATGAAGAATGGTTTATTATTAGGATTATTTACATATAAAATTTAGTATTGAATAATATAAATATATAAGAATATAATATATTATAAATATTCATATAATAAATAAAATCTACTATATATATTTAATTATAATTAAAATATCTATTACTATTTCATTATATTATAATATATAGAAAGAATTATATATTTTTAATATAAACTTTTAAATAAATAAGAATATTTAAGTTATATATATATAATATTATTCCTAATATGTTAACTTAATTTGTATTATATTGTTATATATATATGAGTTTTTTTTTTTTTAACATAAATTTATGTTAACATAAAATAAATGTAAATATACTGTAATAAATTATATAATAATTAAATATGATATAAATAATAATTATTTAGTAGTTATCAATATTATATATATATATATATTTAGTAATTTCAATTTTAGTTTTTTTATATAATAAAAATTATGGTTAACATTTCTTTGTGATAAATTTTCGATTTTAAGTGAAACTGAAATGCTTAGAATTATTATTATATAAAGATCTAGTTAAATATTTAAATAAAATAAAAAATATAAAAAAAAAAAATAAAATAAAAATAAAAATTAAAAAAAAATAAAATTTTATAAATATATTTGTTATTATAAATAAATATTATATATGTGTTTGAAAAATACTATTTAATAAAATATCTTCTTTCTCAAGCCGACCTTTAAGATCTCATAATCTGTATTATTTTAGTATAACTTTGATATTAAATTAATATTAAATTACATATCCAAACTTTATTTAAAAAAATAATTAGTATAAAGCTTTCGTATATTAAAATAAAATTTAAAAATTTTTTATATATTAAAATAAATTAAAAACTGTTAATATTTGGTTTTAGTTATTTTTTATTTAAAAATTAAATTAAAAAAAAAAAAAAATCTTTTATTTATTATAATTAAATATGTAACATACACAATCATGATTAATAATAGAATAATTATCACAATACTATTTGATACCAATAATAATTATTATTAAGTAATTTTCCTAATACTTTTTTTACTGATATGCATCCTCTTTCTGTTCCGTCTATTAGTAACTGTCATTATTGTTTCTAAAGTAATTAATAAAATATTAACTACGTTCATTTTTATTTTATTCAAAATAATATTTCTAATTTTTATTTTTTTAAATAAATAAATAAATAAATAAATAAATAAATAAAAAAAAAAAAAAAAAAAAAAAAAAAACATTTTGACTTAATATAATAAATAAATAAAATTGATTTTATCTATTTATTTACCTATTTATTCATATATTTATTTCTCTATTTATTTATTTATTTATTAATTTATTTATTAATTTATTAATTTAATTAGTTCGTTATTTCATTATATAGTTTTTTCGTTTATTTTATTATTCGTTTATTTTGTTATTCGTTTATTTTGTTATTCGTTTATTTTATTATTAGTTTATTTTATTATTAGTTTATTTTATTATATGTTTATTTTATTATATGTTTATTTTATTATATGTTTATTTTATTATTCGTTTATTTTGTTATATAATTATATAATTATTTAATCATTTAGTTGTTTACTTTTTTAACTAAACTATAATGATTTATTTTATTATTATAATAATAAAATTTCTAAATTATAATTTAATCAATACTCATTAATTGTTATTATTATTACAATTATAATTATAATATGAATTTTAAAATTTACATTTTTTTATAAATACAATACTTAAAGAAAAAAAAAATATATAAAATTATATATACAATTATATATATATTTTTTTTATATAGGATTAGAATAGATAAAATTAATCTGTTATTCATATCTTATTTAAAATAATTTAAACTTTTTACAGAAGGCATTAAATTATTTTGTTGAGCACCTAATGAGCTGGAATTAGAATACAGATATTGATTTCGCTCAGTAATAATCTCATTAACTACATCATTATAAGTTGGGGGTAATTCTTGACTAAAGTTATTACTATTATTATTTATATTATTCACATCCGTTTTATTGGCAACTCTAGAATTTTCATTCCCTTCTGTGATAGTATCAACAGTTCTGTCGATTGGATTATGATTTATTGACATATCTGATTCATCACTTATTGATAAAACTGGAATACAAGGAACAATATTATCATCTGAAATATGTTTATTTAATGATGGAAGAATCTCTGAAGGGCGGATATCTATAATTTGCGAGGAACCTTCAATTTTTGTTACCTTTTTATAATTAGTTCTTTTTCTGAAAAATAAAAGTAAAATACCTAATATAATAACCACTAAAATTCCAACAATAATTAAAATGATTTTAGTTAAATTATTATTTTTTTGTGGTGTCATAGAGCCACTACCTTTAGAAATACTACTGTTGGAGCAATCACTACCAATATTTGGATTATTATCTATTTTTCTATTATTAGTAAAATATATATATATATATATATATATTATATAAATTATATAATCATGAAAAAGTATTAATATTATTTAATATTACTTTCATTCAATTAATTTTTTTATTTTTATTTTTTTTTTTTTTTATATTATATATTTTATTCAATTTTTACTGTTTTAATTAATATTTGATATAAAATATTTATATAAAGGAATAAAAATATTATATAAATTATATAATCATGAAAAAGTATTAATATTATTTAATATTACTTTCATTCAATTAATTTTTTTATTTTTATTTTTTTTTTTTTTTTTTATATTATATATTTTATTCAATTTTTACTGTTTTAATTAATATTTGATATAAAATATTTATATAAAGGAATAAAAAAAAAAAAAAAAAGTATTTTACAAAACACAAGTACTTGGTAATGGAGGAATAGCACCACAAAAATTATTATTATATATATTTCTATTTAAACAAAATAACAAAAACAGAAAAAATATATATTTATATTTATATTTATATATTTAAAAAATTATTTTTTATAATTAATAAATATTTTAAAATAATAATAGTAATAAAAAATATATTTATAATTATTTTATTTTTTTATATAACAACTTAAATAGTTACAATTTTTTTTAAAATTTTAAATTTCCAATTTCAGGTGGTATAGGACCACTTAATTCATTGTTATAAAGAAATATATTAAAATATAATAATAAGAAAAATAATAAAATAAAATAAAATAAAATAAATATATAAATATATATATATATATATGTTAATATCATTTTATATTACATAATAATATTATTATATTTAATATCTTAAAATATTGTTTTAATAATAAAAATTATTATTACAATTCTTCTAAATGAGTTAAAATTCCAATTTCAGGTGGAATTTGACCATTTAAATTATTGTTTTTAAGATATCTATTTATATTAAACAATAAAAATAAAAATATATAATATATACGAATATTTTAATAAAAAAAAATTAAATTATAATTAATATTATATAATAATATATACAAAAATTTAAATAAATCTTTTTTTTTTTTTTTTTTTTAAATTATAATTATTATTGCATAACAATAATGTATAAATTTTTTTTTTTTTTTTTTAACTTTTTTTACATTAATTTTTTTTTTTTTTTTACTAAAATAATTACAATACTATCATTTGAGATAAATTTCAAATGAAATTGAATCAATTAATTTATTATTGTTCATATTCCTATACAAATGAAATAAAAATAACAAAAAAAAAAAAAAAAGTTTAATTATATTATTATCATTAATAAATATTATATATTACTAATATCATAATATATATATAATTATTTTTTTTTTATAAATAATTTATTTACAAAGCCATTAATTGATTCAATTTTCCAATTTCAGGTGGAATGGGTCCACTTAAATTATTATTATCAATATATCTATTTAATAAAACCATAAAATAAAAAAATTTATTTAAAAAAATTTTTATTTGATATTATTAATAAATTTTACTTGACAAAAACATTTTATAATAAAAAATTTATTATAATTTTATAATTATTTTTATTAAAATTTTGATTAATAGTTACAAATATTTTAAATTAGATAAATTTCCAATTTCAAAAGGAATAGAACCACTTAAATTATTGTAACATATATTTCTAAAAAAATAAAAATAAATATAAAATTAAAAATTAAAAAAAAAAAAAGTTTATTATTGTTTGTTATGATTACATAATAATAATAATTTACTTTTTTATAATTTTATCAATATTTTTTTGTATAATAACTATAATAATTACAATACTTCTAGTTGAGATAAATTTCCAATTTCAGGAGGTATAATACCACTCAATTGATTTTTATATAAAATTCTATTTAAATAAAAAAAATAAAAAAAAAATAATTATAAATAAATAAATAAATATTTAATGTTATTAGTAAATATAACATAATAATAATAATAATAATAATAATATATATATATATTATATAATAATTAATATATTTACAATTCTTTTAATTGTGATAGATTTCCAATTTCAGCTGGAATTGTACCACTTAAATTTACATCATGTATAGATCTATATAAATAAAACAACAATAATATCAAAAAAAAAAAAAAAAAAAAAAAAAGTTACTATTAGTAAATATAATAATAATAAATAATAATAATTAATAATATTAATAATAATAATAATAATATCAATATAATTAAAATATTAATGTTTTTAAATATTTTAAGTAATAAAGATAAAAATTGTTTTCATTTAGAAAATTATGAAATTTCCTTCTATCTTTCATATTTAATAGTATTTAAATTTATAAATTATATAATTTCTTATAAAATTATTATTTAATATGTGAATTTCTTTTTTTAAATAAAAAAAAAATACAATATCTTACAATTTAATAATATAACCATCTTGACATGTAACTTCTTTTTATAAATAACAATTGTTATTTAGATCTTTTCCAAGTAATTTATTTACTGCTATACATTCTCCTTCAACAGCTTTATTCTCTACTGTTGGATTTATAATCTCTCCATTAATTAATGATAATATTGTAATTTAAGTGATTAATAATAAAAGAACTATATTCATTTTGGTTTAATTTTTATTTATAATGATATTTCAATATTTTTGTTCTATTCTTATTTTATTGATGCTATTTAAAATTTTTTCTATTTTTTTTTTTTTTTTTTAAATAAACCAAAAATAAATGAATAATACTTTCAGAAATAAGAAAAGAAAAAAAATAAAAATAAAAATAAAAATAAAAAAAAAATAAAAATAAAAAAATTTAAAATAAAATAATATAAAATTATAATTACCATTAAAATTTTCCAATATATTACATTAGATTTATTTAATATATTATTATTATTTATATAATATATTATAGTTTCAATATTTAAAGTTATATTGATTTAATTTACCGTGGATTAAATTAAAAGGTTTAAATTTATTATGAAAAAATGGATTAATATATATAATAAAATTATTTACAAAAGTGATTATTTATTGTTGAAAACTAATTCTTATTAAAGTTCATCTTTAATAATAAACTATTTAATAAGAAGATTCTATGATTCTATAAAGATATTGAAATTAAATTGTATTAAATTTTTTATTGTTTTTTTTTTTAAAAAACAATCCGCATATGTTACACATAATAATTAATTTATTAATAAATAAAGTTTCCTTAACTAACTAAAAAAAATTTTAATAAATTTTAAATATTTAATTTAATTTATTTTTTTTTATTTTTTTTTTTATAATTAAAGTTTAAAAATAATTATAACAGTAAAAAATAAAAATATGAAATTAATAAAAAATATAAAAAATATAAAAAATTTAATAGAAAATAAAAATATATATAATAATAAATAGTAAAAAAAAATAAAATAAAAATAAAGAAAAAAAACATTTCCTTCTAAAATATTAATATAATAAAATAATAAAAGTTTTGATTTTTTTTATAATATTACAAATAATATTTTATTTTAAAATTAAAATTTAATATTTGATTAGTTATTGTTATTATTTTTATTAATATTTTATTTTTTATTCATTTTTTATTTCTTCATTGTTCTATCTTTTATAACAATAAAATATACTAAAAATTATAATAAATAATGTTTGAATTAAATATATATTGATAGATTGATTGACTAAACTCACTTCAATATTAACTTTTGAGAGAATTTTATAATTAGTTCATTAATTATAAATGGTTATTTGATGTTTAATTTTTGTTAATACCTTCTTAATTATTTATAAAAATTATAAATTACAAAAAATACAAATATAATAGTAACAACTATTATATTTTTAAAGAATTTTTATATTTTGTGACCTATTGAACCGTCATAATAATAATATTAATATATATATGCTTTAAAAATTTTTCAATCATATATATAAATTTTTACTGTCTTCGAAATTATAATTTAAATTATAGATGGTTTAGTACCATTTAAATTTTTATTCATTATAATTACATTTAATATTTAGTAGCAATAACATTATTTTTTTTAAATATCAATAAATATTTTTAGTTTTTTCTTTTTATATCAACCACAATATATATATATATATATATAATAAATAGAGATATAACATAATTAATATTTTATTCTTTTTTAGTTAATGATTCTATTCTCTTTCAGAATGTAAAATATTTCGTTGAACGTAGGATGAGCCTGAAGAAGAATGTATATATTTATTTCGTTTAGTTATAATTTCAATAACCACATCATTATAGGTTGGAAGTAATTATTCATTTACTATAACTTTTATTTTTATTGTTATTGTTATTGTAATATAATTGTTTTCATTGGCAATTTTAGAATCTTCATTAATTTCTGTCATAATTTCCATATAATGAACATTAAACTTTTTGATGCTATTATTATTAGAAGAAGAAATATTGGATTCAATAGGAGCATTATTAATTATATTTACGAAAGAAATGGAAAAATAATCTTTATAATTTTCATTTGAGATATCTTTTTTTTTATTATTAATTATATTATCAACACCATTTAATGTATTAATTATTTGATTAATGATTTCTACTTTTTCATCAAAAAGAATTTCATCTGATAATTTTTATTTGAAGATAGTTTATTATCTGAAGGATAGATATTTATAATTTCAGAATATTTTTCAATTTTCATTTCCTTTTTATTATTAACTTTTTTTTTTCTGAAATATCCAATTAAAATATCTAATAAAATAACTTCCACAACACCAATAATAATTAAAATGATTTAAGTTAATTTTTTTTCCTTAATTAGTTAGTATCATTACCTCTAGAAAATCTACTATTAGAGCATTCAATACTAATATTTGGATTATTATGAAAAGTACACAAATAGAATGTTAATTTAATAAATTTTCTTTATAATATGTATTATTAATCCAATTTTTTTTTTTTTTTTTTTTTTTTTTTTTTTTTTTTTTGATAAAAAAAAAAATTATGGATTAATATCTTATCGTTTAATATTTAGTATCTTTTATAAATTTTGTCTCTTTTATAAATTTTGTATATAACTTATATATATTTAAAAAATAATAATAATATGTATCTTAACATAAATATTTAGTATATTTAAAAAGCAATAATATTATGTATCTTAACACAAATCTTTAGTATCTTTTATATATTTTGTATATAACGTATACATATTTAAAAAAAAAAATAATAATATGTATCTTAACACAAATATTTATTATCTTCTATAAAATTTGTATATAACTTATATATATTTAAAAAAAATAATAATATGTATCTTAACATAAATATTTAGTATCTTTTATAAAATTTGTATAAAACTTATATATATTTAAAAAAAAATAATAATATTTAAAAAAAAAATAATAATATTTAAAAAAAATAATAATATGTATCTTAACATAAATATTTAGTATCTTTTATAAAATTTGTATAAAACTTATATATATTTAAAAAAAAAATAATAATATTTAAAAAAAATAATAATATGTATCTTAACATAAATATTTAGTATCTTTTATAAAATTTGTATAAAACTTATATATATTTAAAAAAAAATAATAATATTTAAAAAAAAAATAATAATATTTAAAAAAAATAATAATATGTATCTTAACATAAATATTTAGTATCTTTTATAAAATTTGTATAAAACTTATATATATTTAAAAAAAAAATAATAATATTTAAAAAAAATAATAATATGTATCTTAACATAAATATTTAGTATCTTTTATAAAATTTGTATAAAACTTATATATATTTAAAAAAAAATAATAATATTTAAAAAAAATAATAATATGTATCTTAACATAAATATTTAGTATCTTTTATAAAATTTGTATAAAACTTATATATATTTAAAAAAAAATAATAATATCTTAACACAAATATTTGACAATTTAAGAATATTATAACAAAAATTATTATTATTATTATTATTATATAAATATTTGTTTAAATAAAGTTACAGTTTAAAAGAAAAAGTATATATATAAATATTAAAAAAAATATTTGTTATAATTAATAAATATTTTATAAAAATAATCAGTATCATAATAATAATAATAATAATATATATATATATATAATTATTTTGCTTTTTAACATAATAACTTAAATAGTTACAATTCTTTTAAATAGTGAATATTAAAATATAATATAAAAAAAAATTAAAAATAAAAATAAAAAAAAAAAAAAATAAGAAAATAAAATAAAAAATAATAAAATAAAATAAAATATAAGAAAAATTATTTTTTATATTATAATATATTATTTAATATACTTTTTTTTTATATTATATATTATAACAAATATTTTTTTTAAGGAATATTTAAATAATATATATTTTTAAAATCATATAAATTTTAATTTATATATTTTATATTAATATAAAGAATAAATATTTTATTTAAATTATTTAAAGAATATTTAGATAATACTTTTTTATTTATTTTAGAAATGTTTAATAATATTTTTTTTTATTTTTATTTTTTTGTAAACTAAATAATTATACTTAATAATTTATATTATTTTAAAATAAATTATTATTACATTCATTTTTTATAAAACATCAATCATAACTTTTTTTAACAAGTAATCTTTTGTCCAACATTATAAAAAAGATAATTATAGATTTTATATGAATTTTTATATAAAATACATATTTTATAATCATTACAATAATAATTATAATATTAATAGAATAATACCTTTAATCAATAATAAATTTTCTAGTAATTTTAAATAATACATAAATTTTTTAATAAATTTTTGAATTGTAAATTGTTTTAGTAATTAAAGAAATTCTTTATGATAATAATAATAGTATATATATATTTACTTTTTTATCATTTACACTTGCATTAAAAATTTTATTTTTTTTTTAATTTACTATTAATAATTTTTATTTTTATATCATTTTTTTAATTTACTATTAATAATTTTTATTTTTATATCATAATTAAACTTTATAAATATTTATATATAGTTAATATAAAAGAATATTTTTTTAAAAAAAATATTAAATAACAAAAAATATTTTTATATAATACAAAAATTAAAAATTTTATTTTTTTTTTAATTTACTATTAATAATTTTTATTTTTATATCATAATTAAACTTTATAAATATTTATATATAGTTAATATAAAAGAATATTTTTTTAAAAAAAATATTAAATAACAAAAATATTTTTATATAATACAAAAATTAAAAGTTTTATATATCTTTAAATTATTTTGGAAGAATATTTTATATATTTATTTTAAAATTTTTGAAAAAAAATTTTTTTTAACTTTTTAAATCTATTTGTTTAATCACTTCATCAATGTTTAAAATATCAAAAAATTTAAAGTTTAAATATTTTATAAAAATAAAAAAATATTATTTAAAATAAAATATTTATGAAATTTCCTTTGTATTTAAAAAAAATAAAGTATTCTTGTAGTTAATAAAAAATATTTTAAATAAACAAACAAACAAATAAATAAATGTAAAAAAAATTTAAAAATTAAAAAGTTTTATATTATAAAATATGAAAAAAAAATTATTTAAATATTCTTTAAAAAAAAATTTTTTTCCTTAAAAATAAAATGTTATCAATCTTTTATTATTATTATTATTAATATTATTGAAATAATTGTTAATTATTATTATTTTTATTTTTATTAATTACTTTATTATATTATTGTTAATGATGATCATTACAAGTTCACTGCTTATTGTTAATGATGATTATTACTAGTTCACTGCTTATTTGTTTAACTTTTTCATTAGTTAGTTTAAAATTTATTTATATATAACACAATACGCCACATTTCTATATAAAAATAAAGCCACAATACATGTAAAGTCTCATTCTAAACCAGTACATAAATTAAATTAATATATGAGGTCGAATATATTTTATTTTAAATATAGCTATAATTCAATTTAATTGATTAAATACTAATTATATTTACAATATATAATAATAATCAATTATAATGGATGAATGGAAAATTATTTATTTTAATTGTATTTGAGATAGATTAATATTCAATTTTATTGGCAAAAATTATATTATTTAATTAATTTCATATATTGTAATAAATTTAATCGTTCCAAATATGTAAACATAATATATTAATTTTATTTTTAATATGTAATTAGTTTATTCAAATGAATTAAATTTACAGTTTCTCATTATTCATTTTAATATAATTCATATAATACTATTTATATTAATATATTATTAAATATATTAAATAATTTTAGAGATGAATACAAATGAAATAAAAAAAAAAAAAGTATAAATTATAATATATTTATATTAAATAATAATAATTAAAAAAAGTTAAGCATTAAGAATTAAATAATAAATAAAGGAATAATAAATAATAAATAATAAATAATAAATATTATAAATAATAAATAATAAATATTGAATAATAAATAATAAATATTGAATAATAAAAAGAGTATTTATTAATAAATAATAAATAATAAATAATAAATAATAAATAATAAGAAGAGTATTTATTTATAAATAATAAACAATGAATTTATTGTAATAATAAATTATATATACAATAATATAATTTATTTAATCTATTGTATACTATATAATATATATTTAATATAAAAAAAGTTATTTATATAAAATTGATTTTATATATATTTAGAGATAATTTATTAAATATTAATTTTACCATAATTTTGCTGTTTTTATTTTATTTAGAAAAAAAAGGTAAATTAATTGTTATATTTCGTACAATATATTAACTATATTAAATATATCAATTTCAATATATTATATAGAATTAAATAATGTATAAATAAGTATTTTTCATTTTTTTTTAATCTGCCAATATTTTAAGAGATAGAATGTAACCTATAATATTTAATATTATAAAAAATTATTATATATAAATTTTAAATAATAAATAATAAATAAATAAATAATAATAATAATAAATAAATAAATAAATAAATAAATAATAATAATAATAATAATAAATAAATAAATAAATAAATAAATAAATAATAAATTAATAAATAAATAAATAATAATAATAATAAATAAATAAATAAATAATAAATTAATAAATAAATAAATAATAATAATAATAAATAATAAATAATAATAATAATAATAATAATAAAAATAATAATAAATAATAATAATAAATAATAATAATAATAAATAATAAATAATAATAATAATAATAATAATAATATAATAATAATAATAATAATATAATAATAATAATAATAATAATAATAATAATATAATAATAATAATAATAATATAATAATAATAATAATAATAATAAATAATAAAATAATAATAATAATATAATAATAATAATAATAATAATAATAATATAATAATAATAATAATAATAATAATAATAATAATAATAATAATAATAATAATAATAATAATAATAATAATAATAATAATAATAATAATAATAATAATAATAATAATAATAATAATAATAATAATAATAATAATAATAATAATAATAATAATAATAATTATAATAATAATAATAATAATAATAATAATAATAATAGTAATTAAAAAATTAAAAAATTAAAAATTTTATTATTTATATTAAATTTATTTATACATTTATACAATATCATAATTTTATAATTATTAATCTTTAAAATTATTTTTCTTGATTTAAATTTTTTTTCTTCTTTTTTTCGTTAATATCATCTTTAATAATTTTTATAAAAAAAAATAAAATATTATTTTATTTTTTTTTTAATTAAATAAACGTAAATTGTAAATAAATATATAATAATAATAATAAAAAAAATAATAATAAAAAATAAAAATAAAGAAAAAGAAAAATAAAAAAAAAAAATAAAAAAAAAATAAGAAAGAATTAAAATTATATTTAATTTGATATTATAATAAAGAATATTTATATACTATTAATTATTATTTTGAATTTTCTTTATTTCTTTTCTTTTTTCTTTTCTTTTTTTTTTTTTTTTTTAAAAAAAAATAAACATAATACATAATAAACAAAACAAATTAATAGTTAAAAGTAAAAAGAAAAAAAATAATAAAGTAATTATTATATTTTTTAATATAAAATATACTATATATATATCAAATTTATTAATACCTTAATTTATTGTTATCAATAGATTTTTTTTTTTTATTTTATAATTATCAAAATTCGTAGATATAATTTTTTAATTATTTAATAATGTTAGAAGTCTATTATAATTAAAATAAAAAAATAGGTAGGTATATAAAATTTATAAAAATTAATAATTATTTTCTAATAATTTATATTAATAAATTTAATAAATTATAAATATATATTTTTATTTTAAAATTTTATATACTTATATATATATTTTTACTGTATTATTATTTTTTTTTATATATTTATAATATAAATTTAAAAATTACATAATCAATATTAATATATACAATAAGACATAAATAAATTAAATAATTAAAAAAACTTCTAAAACATAAAAATCTCATCCATATATATTTAAGAATAATAAATCATTAATAACCTTATAGAATATCTTTGACTAATAGAAAAATAATATATATTAATAAAAATTATTCAACAGTAATTCGAATAAACGCTTTTTTTTTTTTTATTGTTTTTCTTTAAAAAAAGTTAGACAGTAATAATTATTTTTTTTTATTTTTTTTTTTTTTATTTTTATTTTTTTTTAAATATTTAAACTTATATATTAAAATTTAGTATATAATAAAATATTAATTATATCAATTAAATTTATTTAAATAGAGTTATAGATTATATACCAATAGAATATTCATTTTATAATAAAATAAAAAATTAAAAAAAAAAAAAAAAAAGAAAAGCAAATAATATTATTAAAGGAAAATGGTTTTTGTTTCTGTTTGCAGAGCATTATATGACTTTACTCCTGAAGAAGCAGATGCTAAGGAGCAATTAGCTTTTGCTGAAGGTGATATTTTATTTATTACTGATAAGAGTGGAGTTGATGAAGAAGGACAAACTTCAGAAGAATCGAACGATTGGTGGGTAGCCAAACATTCAGAAACTGAAGCATCCGGTGATGTACCAATTTCATATGTTGAAGAGGTAAAAAAAAATATTAAAATAGTAATTTTTAAAATAAAACAAAAAAAATGTAATATAATAAGAATAAAAAAGTATAATTTACAAACATTAGGAATAAAAATTTTAAATAAAATTTTTATAATTTATATAAAGTATCATAAAAAAAAAAAAATTTATAATTATATTAATTTTTATATATTGATGCTTTTATAAAATAAAACTATAAATAATTAATTACATAAGTTGTAAAATAATGTATAAATATAATAATTATATATTTATTTGTCACTTTTTATAATTAATAGTTAACCCCAATTGGTAAAGGTATTGCATTATACGATTATGAAGCTCAAACAGAAGATGAAATTGATTTAATTGAAGATGAGTCAATTAATATAGTATATAAAATTGATAATGATTGGTGGATAATTGAAAAAAATAAACAATATGGTCAATGTCCAGCTAGTTATATTCAAGAAGATGGTGTTGAACTTGAACAACAAGTAGGAATAGTATAATATAATATAAAATAATATTAACATAAAAAAATTTAAAGTTTTCATAATATTAATAAATAATAAATATGAATAATATATATATTTGAAGAATGAAGAAGCTGTCCAAGAAGTTGAAGAACCAGAAGCTGTAGTTGAAGAAATTGTGGATGAAGAAGCTTCTAAGGTTAATGCTCAAAATTTCAAAAATGCTTTATTAGCTGCTGCTGAGGAATCTCTTTCTGGCCCATCTAATATTTCATACTATGATGTTACTGTGAGTTTATATAAATATAAATATAAAATGAAATGCATATATATAAAAAATGTTTAATATTAAATATATTTTAAAATATAAATGTATTAATAATATTATAATATAAATATAATAAATTATATAGGAAATTGAGAAGAAAAAGGGTAAGGAAATTAGAAAGGGTAAATTAGGTGTCAATTCTGATAATATTTATTTATGTGATTCGGAAAAGGTTAGTATTAACAATTTTATATATAATAATAATAATAATAATAATAATAATAATAATAATAATAATAATAATAATAATAATAATAATAATAATAATAATAATTAATAATTTTTTAAAATTATATAATATCTATAATATATATATTAAATAAATAATAATTATTAATGAAAAATTAATTTTTTTTATAATTATAATTTTAAAGAAAATAATACAACAATGGGAACTTAACAGCTTAAAATTTTTCAAGAACAAAAAATCTAAGAAGTTAGTTCTTAATTTTGGAATTGAAGTTCATGAATTTGAAGGAACTAAGACTAATATTGATGCTCTTGCTAAAGAAATTATTGATTCTCAAATGGTAAATAGAAATTAATATAATGAATTATATTTTTAATTATTTTTAATTATTGGATATATAATATAAAAATATATAATATATATTATTTAATATAAATTTTATAATATTAATTTAATAAAATATTTAAATAATGAATTTTATTAAAATAATCAAATTCAAATTCAAATTAAATAAAATAAATAAATAATTAAATAAAATAAATAAATATAGAAAAGTAAAATTAGACCAACTAATACTACCAATGCTGCAGCTGAAGCAATTAGTACTTTAGCTAATAAAGTTGTACCTGAACCAGTTGAACAAGTTCAAGTAACAGAAGAAGCAGAAGAAGAAGAAGAAGAAGAACAAGAACAAGAAGTTGGTCCACCAAAGATTGCTAAAGTTTTATACGATTATGAAGCTAATATAGAAGGTGATGTTACCGTTCATGAAAATGATAATGTTATTATTTTAGATGATTCTGATCCAGAATGGTGGAAGGTACGTGTTGTTTCAAAGAATGGTAAAGAAGGTATGGTTCCAAAAACTTATATTGAAGTTATGGTACCAGGCCAAGGTAATGAAGAAGAAGAGGAGGAGGAAGAAGTTTATGATGAAACACAAGTAAATATTTATTTTTTAAATATTATATATTTGAATTTATTTTATATGAATTAAATTATTTAGTAATAATAGAATAAAATTTTAAAAAAGTGTATACTAATTCATAAAAAAATTTTTTTATTATTGAATATTAGGCTCAACCAAATCTCCCACCAAGAAGTAAATAAATTTATTATTAATTTTTTTTATACATACATATAATAAATATTTGTTTTAAGATCAATATCATTATAAAAATAATAATATATATAATAATAATTAATTTTATTAAAAATATTTTTGATTTTTTTTTTTTAAAATTTTAAATTTTTATTAGTTCCACCAGCTCCAGTTTCTACTGATGGTATATATTTTTTAAAATTAAAATAGAAATATATATATATATAATTATTTTTTTTATATTAAATATATAACATATTTATATATTTGATATAAAAAATATAAATATTAAATTATCCTTTTTTTTTTTTTTTTTTAAATTTGTTATTTATTTATATAATAATTAATAGTTCCACCGGTTTTACCAGACAGAGATACAATTCAATCTCCACCAGCCCTTCCACAAAGGCCAAATATGGGTATTATTATATAATTCATTAAATAATTAATAATAAATAAATAAATAAATAAATGTTTTAAATAGTAAATAAAAAAATTTTTTATTTTTTTGAATAAAAATAAAAAATAAAAAAATATTATATTAATTATTTAATATATTTATATATTAATTATTTTAAAAATAAATAACAAATTAAAAAAATAATTTATTATTTATATTATTTTATTAAATAGTTCCACCGGTTTTACCAGACAGAGATACAATGCAATCTCCACCAGCCCTTCCACAAAGGCCAAATATGGGTATTACTATATAATTCATTAAATAATTAATAAAAAGAAAAAAAAAAAATAAATGTATTAAATAATAAATTGAAAAATGTATTAATTTATTAATATTATTTTATTTTTTTTTCTGAATAAAAAACAAAACGAAACAAAATAATAATAATAAACAAAAAAAAAAAAAAAAAAAAAAAAAAAAAAAAAAACTAAAAAAATTAAAGCTGCTAGACAAAACAGTAAGTGAAAATTTTTTTTTTAAATTAAAAATTATTTATTAAATAAAAATTTATTAATAAACAATATTTTAATAATTTATTTCATTAATAGCTGCTCCGGTTCTTCCAAATGGTCCAGGAAGTATGATAATAATATATTATTTTTAAAATTTTTAAAAATAATTATATAAATAATAATTAAAATTTCTTTTTATAAATGATATTATTTCTTAAATATTAATGATCATTTTTATTTCTTATTAATTAAGATGAAGAAGATCAACCAGTCATCCCAGTTAGAACTTTTAGTAAGTTTTTAATATATATGATAATAGTTATTCTATACATTACTATAATTATTTAAATAATTATTTTTTTTCTTAATAAATTTTTTTTTTTTTAAAAAAAAAAATCAAAAAAAAAATTAAAAAAAAAATCTAATAGCTAATAAGGTTATTGGTCCGCCAAGTGCATTAGCTAAGATTAGAAATGAGCAAATGTTAAATAAACCACAACATGTTAGATCTGCAGGTTAGTTATTGAAACTAGGAAATAAAATAAAATAAAATAATAAAATATAATAAATTTTGTGAAATTGAATATTTTAAAATATAAAATTTAATTCATACTAAAAATCAATTAATAATTTTTTTACTTTTTTTTTTTTGTATTAAAAGGTAATATTATTGAACCAGATATTTTAAATGGTGCAGTTGAATTAGAATCAAATCAACAACAACAACCTATTCCACCCCCACAACAACCACGTAATTATTTATTTTATATATTCATTAAAATATATATATAATTAAATATAAAATTAGTTATTATTTATTATTTAAATTAAATATAAAATTAATTATAATTTATTATTTAAATTATTAAAATTATTAAAATAAAATTAATAAACAATAGAACCAGATAAATATGCTAAATTAAAGAGTAATTAAAAAATATAATTTATAAATTGTTAAAAAATAATACTATATTATTTATTAACTCTATATATTAATGAATATAATATAATTTTAATAATAATACTAATTTTTTTTTTTTTTTTTTTTTTTTTTTTTTTTTTTTTTATACAATATAAAAATAAAATATATTAATTAAATTAAACTATATATTGTTTTTCAAACATATTTAATATTGATAAATTTAATATAAACAGAACCAGACAAGGAAAATCTTTGTGTTTGGACTGATAAGACTGGTTCATTTGAAGTTGAAGCTGAATTTTTAGGTTTAGTTGGTGATAAGGTTCACTTACATAAAGCTAATGGTGTAAAGATTGCTGTTCCACTTGATAAATTAGATGCAAAGAATGTGGAATATATTAAATCTCTTGTTGGTAAAGATCATAAAATGGTTATTCCACCACCACCAGCTTCCACTAGAAAGGTTCCAGAAATTCCAAAGAGTCCAAATAAGAGTCAACCAAGAAATAAATTCGTTTACCGTGGATTTAACTGGAAAAACTTCTTTGTTGAATCTAAGATTGAAGAAAAGAAAGCTGAAAAGTATGCAAAGACTTTCGTTAAAAATATGTTAAGTAAGACCATTATAAAATCCTTAGATGAAAATTCATTAGGTACTTTCAATATTGAACCTTCAGATATTCCTTTAATTTTAAATCATATTAAAGAAATAAATGAAAAGAAGGATGTTGTAAGTGTATATTTATTTAATACATTAATTTAAATATATATCAATAGAAATAGTAATATACTAGTAATAAATATTAATAATAATAGAAATAATAATAGAAATAATAATAGAAAATAATTGTAGAGATAATAATAATAGGAATAATTATTATTTATAAAATGGTTTAATTAAAAATAATTAATTAAAATAATTTATTTAAATTATTATTATTATTTTTCTTAGAATCAACAAATTCAAAATGATGCCGAATTGGCTAAAAAATTACAAGAAGAAGAAAATAAAAAGACTGTTACTAGAGTTAAATCTTCTTCAAATTTACCAAGAATTGATAATGAAGCTATTAATATGACCATTCAAATGGAAAATGAAAGGGAAAGAGAAAGATTGGAAAAAGAAAGAAAAGAAAATGAAGCTAAGAATGAAAAGGTTCCAGTCTTCTCAAAGCCATCTGCTAGAAAGAGTAAATATTGTGATAATAATTTATATTAAATATTTTAATATATAAATACATAAATATAAAATTATTATTACTAAAATTATAAATATTATAAAAAAAAAAAAAAAAATAATTATAATTACTAAATTAATATTTTATTTTAATTTAAAAAAATAATTATAATTACTAAATTAATATTTTATTTTAATTTAAAATATATATATTATATATATATATATATTATTTTATATAAATCATTTCATTACTCTATTTAATTAATTTACTTATAGAGCAAAATCAAGATAAACAAATTACATTTGATGAAATTGAAAAGATTCAACAAGCTTTAACTTCTACCTCCCCAAGAGTTGGTAAGAAGACCACTATTAAACATGATAATGTTGTTTCTCAAAGAATTAGAGTTGGCTCCACAAAATCTGAAGAATTATTCCCAGGTGAAAACTGGGCTACTCCATCGGGTAGACCACGTCCAACCGATAAATCTAAAAAATTAAATTGGGATACTAATGAATTAAAGAATAATTCTGCTTTAGTGAAAATGCCACAAGTTGGTAGTGGTTTTGATAATGATGCTTGGACCGTCAGTAACAGTAGTAGTTCTTCTAGCTTAAATGCTTTCAATAATACATCTACTACTCCAAAGAAACCAGAACCACCAAAGATGAACACTCTCCCAGCTCCATTAATTCCAACAAGTGGTACTGGATTAAACTTTGTACCTACTGGTACTCCAAGTTTACCAACTACTGCCATCATGTCTCCAAGTCAATCTAATAAAAATCTTTTAACTGGTTCTGTTAGTCAACAAAACACCGGTAATTCTATGAATAACAATATGAATAACAATATGAATAACAATATGAATAACATGAATAACAATATGAATAACATGAATAATAGTATGAATAACATGAATAACATGAATAATATGAATAATAATATGAATAACATGAATAATATGAGTAACATGAATAATAATATGAATAACATGAATAATATGAGTAACATGAATAATAATATGAATAACATGAATAATAATATGAATAACATGAATAATAATATGAATAACATGAATAATAATATGAATAACATGAATAATAATATGAATAACATGAATAATAATATGAATAACATGAATAATAATATGAATAACATGAATAATATGAATAACATGAATAATAATATGAACGGTATAAACAATATTTCTAACCAATTAACCGGTGGATCTATGAGTAATATTGGTAACCAAAGGACTGGCGGTTCTATGAATAATATTTCTCTTCAGAAAACTGGTGGTTCCATTAGTAATATTTCTAATCAAAGAACTGGTGGTTCCATGACTATTCAAAACCAATACACTGGTAATTCAATAAATAGTAGTAATAGTTTAACTATTGTTAAGCAACAATTTACTGGAAGTAGCAACTTCTTAAATAACAATAGCAACTCCAATACAACTTCAGCAAATGATTTATTTGAAAACTTAAATCCATTAAAGGGCATGAAGGCAGCCTCTCAATCTTCTTCTACTGCCTTAACTTCTACTGCATTAACCTCAGCTTCTAATCCATTGGATGCTAGTGCTTTCGGTCCACTTAGTAATACCAACACTGTTACTCAAACGATTATTTCTAATCCACTTCAAAATCAACAAATTCAAACCACTGTTGTTCGTCAAACCACTAAGGTTCAAAATATCTCAAATCCAAGTATGGGATCTATTATTAATACTAATATTTCTACCAATACAACTGCTAGCTTAACAGGTGGATTAAACGGTATGAATAATCAATTAAGTGGTATTGGAAGTACAAATTTAGGTACTTCAGGATTAAATTCATCCTTATCCAATACTAACTTAAATGCTGGTCTTGGAGCAACTGCTGGCCTTGGAACTACTGGATTGAATACTTCATTATCTAACCCAAGCTTAAATTCTCTTGGTAGTAGTATTAACAATTCTTTATCTTCTACCAGCTTAAATAGTCTTGGTAATTCTAGCCTTAACAACTCCTTATCTTCCACTAATTTATATTCTGGTATCAATAAATCAGCATCTTTATCTCCATCTACTAGTTTGACTGGTCTTAGTGCTACCGGTCTTGGTGCAACTGGTTTAGGTGCTACTGCTGGTTTAGGTGCTACTGGTCTTAATACTGGTCTTGGAGCTACTGGTTTAGGTGCCACAGCTGGTTTAGGTGCTACTGGCTTAGGTGCTACTGGCTTAGGTGCAACATCTGGTTTAGGTGCTACAGCTGGTTTAGGTGCTACTGGCTTAGGTGCTACTGGCTTAGGTGCAACATCTGGTTTAGGTGCTACAGCTGGTTTAGGTGCTACTGGTTTAGGTGCCACAGCTGGTATAGGTGCAACTGGCTTAGGTGCCACAACTGGTTTAGGTACAGCTGGTTTAGGTGCCACAACTGGTTTAGGTGCTACTGGCTTAGGTGTCACAGCTGGTTTAGGTACCACTGGCTTAGGTGCAACAGCTGGTTTAGGTGCTACTGGCTTAGGTGCAACAGCTGGTTTAGGTGCTACTGGCTTAGGTGCCACAGCCGGATTAGGTGCTACTGGACTTAATACTGGTCTTGGTACAACTGGTTTAGGTGTCAGAGCTGGTTTAGGTACTACAACTGGTCTTGGTGCTACTGGTTTAGGTGCTACTAGTTTAGGAGCCACAGGCTTGGGAGCTACTGGATTAGGTGCCACTGGTTTAGGTACTACTAGTTTGGGAGCTACTGGACTTGGTGCCACCGGTTTAGGTACTACTGGTTTAGGTGCTACAAGTTTACAGTCTACCCTTGTGAATCCAGCTCTGGGTGGTGTTAACAATACCGCTGCATTAAGTTTACAACAACAAAGTGATTTATTAAAGTTACAACAACAACAACAAATGATCTTAAATCAAAATAATAACGTAAATTTAAATTATGGAATGTATAATTCTAACTTAGGCAATAACTACATGCGTTAAAGAAGATATTCTTTATTTATATAACTAAATAAAAATTTTCAAATCTTAAAAAAAAAAAAATTCAAAATCAAATTCAGGATCATAAAATATAATAACAATAATAATACAGAAAATATATATAGTATATCCGTAATTATCAAAAAAAAAAAAAAAAAAAAAAAAAAAGAAATATTTTTTTTTTTTTTTTATTTACTTATATTTCAAATTAATAATTAAAAATTATTATTTTTTATTATTTTTTTTTTTTTCATAAATATATCTATATTAATATTTTTTATTGAAAAATCATTAAGATTATATATTTTATTCTAATTAAAGAAAAAAACTTTTTTTTTTTTTATATTTTAAACATAAATACTATTATTATATATATATATATAAGCTTTAAGAGAACAAAAAAAAAATATTAATTCAGATAATTATAAATCATTTATTATAATAATTTAAGCAAAAGTCAAAAAAAAAAAAAAAAAAAAAGGAAAAAAAAGAAATTATAAATATATATATATATATAAATTATATTATAAAACCAAATATATATATTTATATATATATATTTTCCTATATATATATAAAAAAAAAGAAAAAAAAAAAAAGAAAAAAAAATAGAAAAATATTATACATACTATCGTTTATTTATACTATCAATTATTTATCAATCTACTTTTTTTTTTTTTTTTTTTTTTAATATATTATTTTTTTTTTATAAATATATATATATTTTTATATTTTTTAGTTTTTAAATTATTTTTTCTTTTTTTCGTTTTTTTTTTTTTTTTTTTTTTTTTTTTTTATATTATTTCAAAAAAATAAACAAAAAAGGAAAAGAAAAAAGAATAATAATATTTATTTAAATTAAATAAAAATTATTTTATTATAATATACAAAATTATTTAAAAAAAAAAAAAAAAAAAAAGATAAAATATTTTAAAAAAAAAATAGAATTTTTAGTTTACTTCTATTTTTATTTATAATATATTTATATATATTTCTTTTTTTTTTTTTTTTTTAATTTATAGAATCTATTGTTTTTAAAATTTTTTTCTTTTATTATTGTTTCTTTAAAGAAAATAATTTACATAAAAAAGACAAAAAAGATTTATCAAAATTAAAACAAAAACCAAAAAAAAAAAAAAAAAAAAAAAAAAAAAAACATAAATAGTATATTATTATTAATATTATTACAACTATAGAAACAAAAAAAAAAAAAAAAAAAAAAAAAGTCATAATAATAATAATAATAATATTGTTATTTAAACCTATATCAATATATATTATATATATTTTTATTAAAAAAAAAAAAAAAAAAAAAAAAAAAAAAAAAAAAAAGCTTTTTCTTTTAAAGTAACTTTTTTTTTTTTTTTTTTTTTTTTATCATTATTATTATTTATTAATAATAATTAAAATAATAACAAAACAGAGCAAAACAAAACAAAAAAAAAAAAAATCAAAACAAAAAATCAAAAAAAAAAAAAAAATTATAAACAAAAAACAAAAAAAAGAATACAAAACAAAAAAAAAAAAAATTTTTCTTTTTAATCTTAAATAAAATATATATATATGTACTTACATATTTAAATATAAATATAAATATAAATATAAATATAAATATTAATAATAAATATAAATTTACGTTCATGTATTTTTCTATATAAATAAATAAATAAATAAAAATATTTAATAAAAAGAAAAAGGTAGTTTTAAAATTTATATTATTAAAAAAAAAAAAAAAAAGGTAGTTTTAAAATTTATATTATAATATATAAAATATTATAATAATCACTAATAATATTGATTAAACTAGAATATATTTTAGAATAGATTATGATTATTATGTTAAGTAGTTACTTTTTAATAGTTTAGTTAATATCAAAATAAGTTTAATTTGATAATTCAGTTAATAACACTTTTATTTCTTTATTATATAAATTATTATTAATTATTATTATATATTATAAATATATATAGATTTTATAATGATATTTTATTATGTTTTCTCATAATAATTTATATTTTTATTTAATATTATATTTATAAATATTAAATATAATACTATAGTATAGCCCTTCTATTTCCATAAGATTTCATATACTGTATCCAAGAAGGACACAACAGTACATAGAAAAATTAATCTTATTATCATAATCAAAATTTTTCCTTTTTGTCATCAGAAATGTCCAAGGAAAATCTTAATGATCAGTTCAGAGGGAAAGAAAGCGTTCTATTCATTAAATAATATAAATTTTTTTTTTCAATCACCTTTTGTGAGAGAGGGTGTGTCTTCTTTCTCGATTTCATATTTTATGGAGATTGTGGAATTCCTTTAACAAAAATTATGTCTATTTATGATGAATGATCAATCGTTATTTACGGGCAGTCGATGTCGAAACGATAAGGCAAAGAAAGAAAGAAATTCTGATAAAGATTCTGATAAAATGATAATTTTTTTATTTCACATAGATAGAGTTATCATCGAAATGAATGGGAAGAGTTAGAAAGTCATTTCGTCCTACGAAATTCATGATGTAATTTTTTAATATTAATGTTAAAAAAAAAAAAAAAAAAATACAAAAAATATTACTAAATAAAGTTTATTTCTAATCTAATAAAAAAAAAAAAAAAAAAAAAAAAAAAAAAAAAAAAAAAAATACAAAAAATACAAAAAATATATTTATTTATATATTTCTTTTTATATAAATTAATATAAAAAATTATAATTTTCTATTTTAATTTAAAAGTTTTATTATGCTTTTTCTTATATATATAATTACATTATGTTAAATAATTATATTTTTTATTATTAATAATAATATTATTAATTATGATGATTAATATGATTATTATTGTTGTTGTTATTTGTTATTTTTTATTTCTATTTTTATTTTTATTTTTTTTTTTATTTCTATTTTTATTTTATTTTATTTTATTTTATTTTTTTTTTTTTTAAAGAATTCTTTAATATTCGATAAGTAAGGTTGGTCGATGAAGATTGAAAAAATTAGTTAGAGTTTTAGAATTAATGGAGGAACAAAGCTTCAATTGTAATTGAATTAAATGTTTGAAATAATGACTCCAGGAGAGGGACATCAAATCTTCATTCTCTAGCCATTGAAGATCATTTAAAATTAAAAAGTTGAGATGCGGTAGTAGACGTGAAATCATGAAGAGCACTGTATGTCCATTTCGTTCTATCAGTGTCCCTGATAAATTTAAATATTTTAAATGGGGAACATAATTACCTAAAATTTGGATTAATGGTATCATTTTTGGTGATAAAAAACTACAATAGGATATATCTAGGGATACTAAATTTTTAAACCCTTTGAAATTTTCGATGGTTCGTTGTGTGGAGAGATGAGCTAGTGTGATATGCTTTCTAAACTTTTTTTCAAGTTGTTTAATTTCTTCTTTTAAATTTTCATTTTCTTCTTCTTCTTCTTCTTCTTCTTCTTCTTCTTCTTCTTCTTCCCCTTCCTCTTCCTCTTCTTCCTCTTCTTCTTCTTCATCATCATTTTCTCCTTCTTCATATTCATTTTCTTTATATTTATTCTTTTTATTTTTTTTTATATATGATGACTTATTTTCTTCATTCATTGATTCTTTATTTTTTTTCTTATTTACTTTTTAATTTATATGAATTGAGATAACAATTGATGAAATAATATATATAAATAAATTAATATTATTATTATATAAAATTTAACATATATATATATTGATATTATTATATAAAATTTAACATATATGTATATTGATATTATTATACAAAATTTAACATATATATATATTGATATTATTATATAAAATTTAACATATGTATATATTGATATTATTATACAAAATTTAATAAATATATATTAATATTATTATTATATAAAATATAAGATGAATATATATAAAAACATAATATTAAAATATTAATATATAATTAATAATATTTAATAAAAGAACAATTATAATAATTAATAATAATAATAATTAATAATAATAATAATTAATAATAATAATAATTAATAATAATAATAATTAATAATTAATAATTAATAATAATAATAATTAATAATAATAATAATAATTAATAATAATAATAATTAATAATAATAATAATAATAATAATTAATAATAATTTTTAAAAATATTTACCATGAATTTGATAATTATCATTATCATCAGATGAATTATATATATCTTCCCAACTATCGGGTGGGTTCACCTCACCTTCTTCATTATCATTATTCTTTATTGACAATTCTAATAGACCTCCTTCCTCCAGTCTACTACTATGACTTTTATTATTATAAATATTCGTGGAAGGAGAAGTGGTAGTTATAGAAGTTGTCGGTGAAGAGACCACCGAAGTATTAGACGATGACGCTATGCTATTTGTTGAAGAGGTATGATGTTTATTGATATATCTTATTTTTAAAATAGCTGAAAGTACTGGGTATGTGACCACCGAGTGAACCAAATGTAAGTGGTTGAAATTAGATTCTAAAAATAGGTTAACCAACATTTCATTGGTCATTTGAGCTTCATAGATAGGTATTTTATTCATAATAAGTTCTTTTAAGTGAAGAGGTAAGTCATTAAAATGTCTTATTATTTCACTATTTTCTAGAGAACTTGCAATTTTTTTTATACAAAGATTTTTTAGAGATAGTATTTCATCAATTTGACTGATATCAACTATAAATATATATATATATATATGTGATATATGAAATCATTTATTTTTTAATAAGTCATAAAAAAAAAAATAATAAAATAAAAAAAAAAAAAAAAAGAGAGAGAATTTTAGAATATTGAATAATTATTATTATTATTTTTTTTTTTAAAAAAAAAAAAAAAAATCATTTCAATAAAATTATTAGTATAAAAAAAAAAAGGAATATTAAAAAGATGATATGATAAAATTAATTAAAAATTATGAAAATGAATTATATTATTTAATTTTTTATTTTATTTTATTTTATTTTATTTTTTTATTTTAGTTTTAATATAAAATATTATTCAAAATTGAAATACCAAAATAATAAATTATTTTTAAAATAAAAGTAAAATTAATAGATATAAAGTATGGTTAATTGGTATGTAAAAAAATAATTAAAAAATGATTTGAAATCTGATTTTTAAATTTATATAAGAAATTTCATTTATAAAAAATACTATTAAAATTATATATATATATATATATATATATATATATATATTTAATTACCTTTAAATCTTGATGTATTTGCATTTCGTTTCCATGAAGCTGGAATTGGTCCAACAAATGTAGGTACTTCATTATTTTTTAATTTTGAAATTTTTTTAGTATATGCAAGATAGGTATCAGCAGATGACGTGGAAGGTAAATCATATTGTTGAGTATTTCGATATTTAGTCGGTGAATCTTTATATCGTAGACGTTCTTCAAACGTTAAATTATCTAAATTTTTTTTATTTTTTTCTTTTTGATATCGTTTTTCTGAATTGGTATTAACATAATCCTTGATTTTATTTAACTTTTTCGTATTCTTTTTTTTGCCCATGATTTCATAATAATTAATTTTTAAATAAAAAAAAAATTATTTATTTTACTTTAATATTTTTTTTTTTTTTTTTTTTTTTTTTTTTTTTTTTTTTTTTTATCTTATTACTACAATAAATATATATATAGATTATTCATTTAGGAATGATTTTATTTATCACAAATATAAAGTTTGAATAGAATCTTCATATTACTTCTTTATAAAACAAATATTATTTAATTAATAACTTCTTAAATATTATATATGTTATAAAAAAAAAAAAAATTCAATGATTTATGAACAATATAAATAAAATTTATTTATATAATAAAATTATAATAAAATAAAAAATACAGAAATTTTATATGAAAATAATACAAAAAAAGTTTTTGTTATAATATAAAATATTTTAACAGGATTTCTTTTCTTCTCTTATTTCCTTTTTTAATTATACATATACATATTTATTTATTCGAATAAAGGAAGAAAAAAATATAAATTTTTAAAAAAAAGTACTTTTTAATATTATTAAAAAAAAGTTTTTTTTTTTTTATATATGGAAATAATATAATTTTAAAATATAAAATTTAAAATAAAATATTAATGAAATATAAAAAGGACTAAAAAATCAATAACTTTTTACATTGATTTTGTTATTATGAAATATATATATATATTATTTAATATATCATGAATAATATAATTTAATTAAATAAATAAAAAAAAAAAAAAAAAAAAAAAAAAAAAAAAAAAGGAATAATATGAATATATTAATATATATTTAAAATAATATTGAACTTTTTATTTTATTTTATTTTTTATTTGAAAGATATTGAATTTGTATATGAATGATAAATTGATCTAATAAATATTAAATAATATATTTTTTTTATTAAAAGGGAAAAACTAAAGAACATAAAATAAAATAAATATAAAAAAAAAAAAAAAAAAAAAAGTATTATTGGCTTAATATATTTATAAAAGTAATAATATTTATAAATTAATGAAATAATAAAAAAAGAAAAGTATTTAAAAATAAATAAAAAAAAAAAACTTATCTAAATAAATATAATTTTGATGTCTATTCAGATTGTTATTTTTATGTTTATTACTATTTATTTATATTTATTATATATATTATATATGTTTTGAAATTTTCGATAAAATAATTACTAAATAAAACAAATATATATATAATATATTTATACGATATTAACTATAACCATTTTTTTTTTTTTTTATAAGATATTAATTAGTTATTCATAATAATTACTTTATTATTATTATTATTATTATTATTATTATTATTATTATTATTATTATTATTATTAAGAATCCATATTATATGTTTATAATACTACTTTTTATTATTATTATGAGGAATCTTTACGATAATTTAATAATCTTTGAACTTGTTCTATATTATTTGTATCTCTTAACCATTTATAGAAGTCATTTCGAATCAATGTATTAATATCTTCTTCAGTTTCTTTATTAATATTCTCATCTTCAGTTCTCTCTTCATTAAAGTTATTATGATTATAATCATTATCACCAATTTTTTTTGGGTCCTTATCTTGATATATTAAATTCTTATCGGACAGAATTCGATGAGCAATACAGTGACCTTCATGTTTATTCATTAAACTTTTGTAGTATTCTGTTGGAAGCTTATTAAGTATGTTCCTGGAATAAACAGAATCTTTGGAACCTTCATCATATTCTTCATCCTCATTTTGATCAGCCGATAGGAATTCATTATTATTTTCCCTCGTATTCTTTGATATAGTTCTCTCTCTTGATTTTTCTTCATTGGACTTTTTACTTGTTTTTTTTAAATTATTTTTTGATCGAGAGGAAGGGTCCATCGTCATAATAGAAGAGCTATGTTGATAATTTTCATCATAATCTAAATTATCTAAATTATTAATACTATAAGTTTTAAGGTTCAATTGAGAATTTGATTTCTTTTTCTTATTGAAAATGGGTATGACAAAGAGTTCATAAAATTCGGAAGGTAACAAAAATATTTTTTGAATTTTTTCTTGAAGATGTTCATCCGATTTTTTTAAATTCAATACTTTTTCCAATTTATGATAAATATTAATTTCCTTTTCTTCATTTTCTTTATTTTCTTCATTTTCTTCTTCTTTTCCATCATCATCTTTTTTCATTTTATTTGTCTCTGATTTTGTTGTTGTAGCTTCATATTGTTCATTAATAGCCAAATCAAAATTATTTTTGTCGAACCATACTAATCGAAGACAATTCCAATTATTCTTTTGTCCATTACTTAATTGAATTTGAGCTTGTTTAATATGTTTATTAATATCTTTATACCAAGAATTAATTGGAGCCACAAAGAGGGAATGAATGCATTTACCAATAACTAAAGAAGGTTTCTTAATATAGAGGTAGGCAGTGATATCTTGACATCGTTCAAAGGTAGCCTGTTCAGTACAAGCAGAAAATTTAATATTTTGAACGGTATTGAGGGTCAATCTCGATGACACACATCCAAAAATACATTTACAGTGATGACTATTCGTTAGAGTGATAGATTTCACCTGGTTTAGAATATAGATTTCACAATGGTTTAAGTTCAGTAGATGAAGATGAGTATTTTCAATATATTCAGAGGGTATATATATAAATTTTTTAGATTGATTTCTTAAAATGACTATAAAAATAAAAATTAAAACAATGATATGATTAATGACAATAATTCATGGTATTGATTATGTATTTTAAAATTTTGATTTATTTATTATTATTGTTATAAACGTTTATTATTATTATTTTTATATATATATAATAATAAATTATTTTTTAATAGTATTTATAAATTCATAATCCAAAAAAAAAAAAAAAAAGATATGTATATATGATAGTATGTGTCCAATGGTATATAATATATTTATTATATATATGAAGTATTTTGTAATATCCATATAATATTTAAGATTTGTTTTTAATAATATAAATAATTATACATATTATTTATTCAAAAAAATTTAAAAATAAAAAAAAATTAATAAAATTAATAAAATTTGTATTTATGAATATTAATAATATGAAGTAAATTATAAATATATAAAATATATATATATTATATTAAATTATATTATATATACATATATATATATATTAATATTTTTTTTTTTTTTTTTTTTTTTTTTTTAATTTTCTTACCATGACGATTAACATTATGTTTTGAGGATTCTTTCATATAGAAAGCAGGAGGGAAAGTACCACGAATGACACCACCTTCAGAACAAACCAATTCTACAATAGGTAAAAGTTTAAGAGATATTAATGGAGTAGGTTTAAATGGATCTAATTTATCATAAAGATTATTTAAGGCTTGAGTGGTTTCCAATAATTTATCGATCAACCATTTTTGAATTTCTTTAATTTTTAGATAATCTACTGATTTCCCTTTTACTTTAGTAATATTTTGAATCATGGCCAAAGAAGCAACACTTGTAATATAATTTGACATAAAAGGTTCTAATTTGCCATACTTTGAATAATATGTGGGATCGTCCTCTTTTTGATCCCCTAAATATTCATTACTTTTACCATTATAAACAATCGAATTTCTACTTTCTTTAACTCTAAGAAAAACTAAATCAATAAGTTTACAATTAGTTGTAGAAACAGCAAAGGAACCCATTATTTGATCATAGGATTTGATTAATTGATCATTTTCATCGAAAATTCTATCTCTAATGTTATCACCACCGGACTTATCTTGAAGAATATTCATTAAAAATAAATATTTTGTTATATTTCTCGCCCAAAAATTTAAATTTTCATTATAATCAAAATGTGGATTATCAAGATTATCATTGATTTCAATGTATAAATCCTCCACTTCATTATTATCACTACTTTCTATTGATTAAAAGTAAATATATATATTATTTTTATTAAAAATTTAAAAATAAAATAGAATAAAAAAAAAAAAAAAAAAAAAAAAAAAAATTAATATTATATATATTAAAATAATTAATAGTATGAAATAATTAATTTTATAATTATATTATAATATTTATTATAATATAATTTAAAATATATATTAACAACATATTTATTATTTTATTATTATATAAATATGTTTTTTATTTTTATTTTTATTTTTATTTTTTTATTTTTAATTTTATTTTTTTTTTTTTATACCTTTTTTTACTTCAATCAACTGATAAAATAAAAATGTTAAAAAGAAAGGCCAACCCCAAATATAATTACTTCTATCGAATTCAACTGTCATTTCATTCATATTAATAAAAGATTCAATAGAAGAAGAGGAGACACTGGATTTTTTATGTTTTAATTTAGTTTTCGATTTGGATGAATTATCATTCAATAAATTGGAGCTGGAACCTTCAGCCAGAGATTTATTAGATTTTTTAATTTCTTCCTCCATCAATACAGCATTTTTATTTTGTACTACTAACTTAGCAATCGTACTCCAGGTATCATAATAAATATTTGATTGATATTCATCTAAATCCAGGTAATCCTGAGACCATTCTTCCCATTTTTCTCTTTCACATTTTGCTAATTGACCTGTAGATAATTGGGAAAGTCTAATAGCAAGATTTATTAAAGCATTATAATATAACTCTGGATTTTTTCTATATTTTGGTAGTAGTGGTAATTGAATAAAATTATGCAGTATTGGATGCAATATGAGATACATTTTGGTTTTTATGTTTTTATGTTTTTTTTTTTTTTGTTTTTTTTTGTTTTTGTTTTTGTTTTTTTATTTAATTTTTTATTTATATGAAATTCTATTTATATGAAATTTTATTTATATGAAATTTTATTTATATGAAATTTTATTATTATTATTGTTATTTTTTCTTTCTTTCTTTCTTTTTTTTTTTATTTTTTTATTTTTTTTTCCTTTAACAAAATAATTAACTATTTATGATCTATTTTATATATATGTATAAATTTTTTTTGAATATTATTTTATAAATTTATATATATATATATATATATTATATATAATTTATTTTATATTTATTCCAATTTTTATTAATTGATCTATGAAAATTTTAATATAACTACTATTTTACTTCTCTCTCTTATAAATTGTATTAATTTTCTCAATAATGAAGATACATTTTTTTTTTTTTTTTTTATTTAACAATAAAAAATTCCTTTATATATATATATATGTAATAATATAATAATTTGTTGTTATATAAATATTTAGTATATATTTATACAAAATTAACTCTTACTATCAATATTCAAATAACTTTTATCTTCTTATTTTTTTTTTTTAAAAAAAAAAAAAAAAAAAAAAAAAACATAAATCTGAAATTTTTTATTTAAATTTTATAGTTTATTTAAACTATTAGCTTTTTTTAAATGACATTAAAATTTATTGGTTATTTTAACAATAAAAATATTTTTATTATCATTTAAAATTATTATTATAATTATTATTATAATTATTATTATTATTATTATTATTAATACTTCTTATAAAATTTATATTTATTTTTTATTTATATTATTATATTATAATTTTAGCTGTTAATTTTTTTTTTTTTTTTTTTTAATATATTTTATTTATTTTATTTATGATAATAATTCATCTTCTATTATTTATTTTATTTTAATTATTCTATTATTTTATTATATTTTTTATTTTATTTATAGATTATTATTGCAAAGTTAAACTTTGTCTTTGTTGGATTAAAAAAAAAAAAAAAAAAAAAAAAAAAAAAAAAAAAACTTTTTTTCTTCATTCATTTTTTGAATTAATTTTTCTTTTTTTTTTTTTTTTTTTTTTTGATTATTATTAATATTTAAAATTTAAAATTTTAAAAATTTAAATATTTAAAAGTTTGTTGATTATTTTCGAGTAAAAAAAAAAACTTTTTTTATGCATGATTTATATATACTTTAAAAATTAACTTTTTTATATTTTTTAATCATTATTATTTATTATTTATTATTAGTATTTAGTATTTAGTATTATTATTATTATTATCATTAGTATAATTATTAGTATTTAGTATTTAGTATTTAGTATTATTATTATTATTACTATTATTTAGTATTATTATTATTTGTTTATTTAATTTATTTATTTATTTATTATTTAAATATTACAAATTTTTTATTTAATTTTAAAATAAATGAAAAGATTTTTAAATAAAATACTAATATTTTAATATTTAAAAAACATGATAAAATAAAAATATAAAAAGCAATGTAAATTCAAATATGCAAATTATCATATTTTAATATATAGGTGTTAATATATTTATTTTTTTTTTTTACCAAAGTTTTTTTTTTATTATTATTTATTATTTATTATTATTTATTATTATTATTATTATTATTATTATTATTATTATTATTATTATTATTATTATTATTATTATTATTATTATTATTATTATTATTATATTATTATTATTATTTATGTTTTAAGCTTAAGAAGTCAGCTAAATTAATTAGAATATTAACCAATAATTTAACGGTCACAACATTTTATTAATGTGATGATGTGAGATGTCTAATATTATCGCCGCTTGCTTTAGTAAGTCGACGTTACAACATTTTTGTAATATTGATCTATTATATATTAGAATATATGATTAATGCATATTGATATATATATTGTATTCAATGACATCCTCCTTCGAATATTCACTTTACAATTAAGTAGTAAATTTATTATATATATTAGAAGAATAAATATCACTACAAATATCTAAGTTTGTAACATATTTATATTTTATTTAGTGAAGGATATTTCTAATTTCGGGAATTGAGTATAAATTTTTATTAAATAAGTGTATTTTCAGTTATATATTCAATATTGATTTATCAAAAACAGATAGATTAATTAAATATAATGATTTGTGTATTATCATATTGAGTATTTTGTCATGTTACTAACATTTCAAATGTTTGGTTTTATAAGTATTATCAAAATACTTATAAAACCAATATTTTATATCAATTGAATTTTGAATTTTCTTGTTATACTATCTTTATGTTGTATCTAGTGTATACATATTATTTATTATAAATAACTATATGTTATATAATGCTCTTCACTCGAAGGCATCTTTATAATAACAATTTGTAGTTTAATAAGTTATAACTCTTCTATATTATGTTGTTATTGACTTATAATTCTTATACATTTTTGTTGAAATAATTGTAGATACACTCGTATGTTGTTAAGTGGAATGCTTAATCAGTTTAGCAATAACTCGTGATTGTAAAAATTATGTAAATTACATATTATCTTATTGTAGCATCAATAATATTTTTGTTATAATAAGCAATTAGTTATCTTGAATAGTTTCTAATAGAATCAGATGAGATTAAAACTTCACCAAATTATATAACTCATTAGTTAAATATTATACTTACTTGTATTGAAGAATAAAGCAATCTTTGTTTGTAGTTATAATTGTATAGTTAATTGTATATAAGTATATGCTTTGGACGGCTTAACAATAACCTTCAAGTTTTGTGTACTTTTATTGGTAAGAGGTAACCAAAGTCCAAAGTGTCACTTTTTGTGGATAAGATGAATCCTTTTATATCTTCTCTTTTGTAGGTTTAGTATGAATCTTAAGGTTGCGTATTATGTAGTAATTGTATTATGTTTGATGAAACTATTATGTTTATTTTATTTGTAACTATATTACCTTGTATTTTGTATTTGATATTGGACATTTTGTGGATTAATGAATAATCCATTATTAATAGGTAATTTATTATTCAAGTTTTAATTAATTTTGATTGAATACTCGTTAGGTTTTACAACAATCATTTATTATTCATGACTAACTTTTTATGGTTTCTATCATTTTAAATTATTAAGATTAGAATTTTCAATAATTTTCTCTTTCAGACATAATGTTAAAGGTTATATAATGATTTGTCCGGCTTAGGATTCATCTTTCAGAGAATCCTATTGAGAGTCACTGAGACTCTTAATCTATTAAGAATTTGGAATTTATATGTTAACTTTATTAAATGAATAAATATTAATATATATTAAGGGTTATTATGGTTATTATTGATACTTATTAAGCTAACTACAGATTTAAACTAATACGAATTGCTTATATTGTGGCTTGTATATTTAATTTATTACAATATGCATTAGTGTATCTGACATGTATTAAATATTCTTCATTAAGTTATTTCATATATGTTTCACATATTCTAACAATTATTTTACAAAGGTTATTATTTATTATTTATTTATTATTAATTAGTAATTATTATTACTATTATTATTATTATTATTATTATTATTATTATTATTATTATTATTATTATTATTATTATTATTATTATTATTATTATTATTATTATTATTATTATTATTATTTATTATTATTATTTATTATTATTATTATTATTATTATTATTATTATTATTATTATTATTATTATTATTATTATTATTATTATTATTATTATTATTATTATTATTTATTATTATTATTATTATTATTATTATTTAAAGAAATTTTATTAGTTATTGAAATTTTATATTAGGAATTAATGAATAATATATAATAAGTTTTTTTTTTTTTTTTATCTTTAAAATAATTAAAAATTAAGAAAAAAAAAAAAAACTATTGTTCTATCCAATTATATATATGCAATTTTTTCTTTTTTTCTATATAATCAACAAGAAAAATAAAATTTTATTCTTTTTTTTTTTTTTTTTTTTTTTTTTTTTTTTTTTTTACATAAATTACACTTTCAATAATATAAATATATTTACAAAAAAAAAAAACCTTTTTTTATTAAAAAGCCATAACTTTTATTTTTTCATAAATTTATTTAAATATATTTACTTTTTTTATTTTTATTTTTATATTTTAGTTCTTTATAAATATTTTTTCATTTTATTTTATTTTATTTTATTTTATTTTATTTTATTTTTTTATAATATATATTTTATCTTTTTTATTATTTTTATAAATAATTTAATTATTAAAATAACAAATTTTTTTTTTTTATATATATAAAATTATTAATTAACATTTATAAATAATAATTAATATTTTAAAAGTATAATAAATATTCCTTTCTTTTTTTTTTTTTTTTTAAATTAAATTAAAAGCTAATTTACTTCTTGAGACTTGTAATTTTTTTTTTTTATTTTTTAATTAATTTAAATATAAATATATAGATAAATATATTTTTAAATATTTTTATATTTTATTTTTTTTTTTTTCTTTTTTTTCTTTTTTTTTTTTTTTTTTTTTTTTTTTTTTATATATATATATATATATTTATTTATTTATATATTATTTTATTTTTTTTTATTTTATTATTTTTTATTTATATATATATATTACTCTTTTTTTTTTTTTTTTTTTTTTTTTTTTTTCTATTGTTATATTACTATTTTGCTAATTTAAATTTATTATTATTATTATTATTATTATTATTATTATTATTATTATTATTATTATTACTACTACTACTACTATTATTATTTTATAATTATTATAAAATATGATTACTTTTATTTTCTTTTACATTTTTTTTTTCTTTCTTAATTCTTATTAATATAAAATTTATTAATTATTATTATTATTTTTAAAGTCTATTCTATTTCATTCTATTACTTTTTTTTTATATATCATAATTATTTGTTAATCTATTTTTTTTTATCCTACTTTAAATATATATATATTTTTTTATTTAGATATTTAATTATAATTATTATTTTTATCTTTATTTTTATTTTTCTATTAAGCCGCTACATCATATTGTACTGATTCCAAATTTTCTATTTTTTGAATATTATCAGTAGAATTATCTTTAAAAGCAAGTAATTCTGGGTTACTTATATTATTTGAAGTAATGGTTTTTCCATGACTAATGGTATTAATAATAATTTCGCCTGAACTATCTCTTTCCTCATTTAAATGTAACATTTCCGCTATATTTTCAGGTACCTATTAATAAATATTTATATATTTATATAAATGAAAATAATGAAAAAAAAAAAAAAAATTTTTTTTTTTATTTAGAAAAATTATTTGTAATAATATTATTTTATATTTTTTTTTTTTTAAATAATCATAAAGTAGATCAAATATTCAAATATTATATTTATATATGAATTAATAAAAAGAAATTATTTATATATAAATATATCCTTTAAATTACATATAGATTATATATATCTTTATACTCTATATTATTATTATACTTAATAATTTTAATATTATTATTATAATTTTATATATTACTTACAATATAAGAAAGTTCAGGATGCTCTATTAACATTTTTACTGCTTTTATAGCTAACATGGATTCATCCTTACCATGATCTTTATATTTTGAATATAATATATTGGGAGCGATAACAGTTGCTAAATTATCTGAATTCATTTTAGTTCCAGTATTGTTATTTGTATCCGTTAATGTTGATATATGTTTCAAGAATAATAATAAAACTTCTAATAAATCTCTATAAGCTTTTGGTAATAAACAACATGCATAATTTAATATTTTCTTTGAATTTTCTTCAGTGGATGCCTCTGTTTAACATTAATAACAATCAAAATATATATAATTAAAATTATTAAAAAAAAAAAAAATAATAATAATAATAATAATAAAAATAAATAATAATAATAATAATAATAATAATAATAATAATAATAATAATAATAAAATAAAGTTAATGATATCATTTATAAATATAATTAATATTTATTATATATATATATTAATATCATAATTTTTTTTTTTTATTAACTTACTTTGTGATACAATAAATAATTGATAAAGTTTAAAAGTTAATACAGGATTGGGTAAATCTCTTAAAAATTTCTTCATTAAGGCTGCCAATTGAATGGGTGAATTTCCTTTTAAATTAATATCACCAGGTGACTTATCAATAGCGTCAGAAAGAATCTTTAATTGTTTAATATTTCCATTTTTACGATATATACCTTCAACATTTAAATCTATTATAATAATAAATTAAATAAATACATAAAAATATACAATATGATATAATAGAATAATAAGATTTAATAAGTTTTGGATTTTTATATAAAAAAAAAAATTTTTTTTTATTCAATAATCACTATTAAATTTATTTTATTTTTTAAAATATATAGATAATATAAAATATAGTATATAAAAATAATATGAAAAAATATTATATATTTTATATTATATACTTTACCCATTCCTCTCATATGCGATATTAATTTTTCTATTAATAATGGTACTCTTATATTTCCATTACCAGCACCAAATTTTGATTCAGTACCATGTTTTTCGGTAATATTTTCTAAAAGAACACCAAATGTTTTATCTATAAGTAAAAAGTAAGATATAAAAAAAAAAAAAAATTATTTATTAAATTTAATAACATAAATATTTGTATATATATATTTGCTAATTAACGTTATAAATATTTATAAGTTAAATATATTGTGTATTTTTTTTTTTTTATTCCAAGGATTTTACTAAATATTTATATTAAAAAAAATAATTTTTGTTTTTATTCTTTTATGATTTTTTACCTTTAACTTTTTGCTTCTTTTGATTTTGTTTTAAGGAACCTATTAATTTACCCCACATAGATTCCTTTTTATCTAATAAATTACTGATATCCACTTGAGTGGCAAGATTTTCTTGTCTCAAAAGTTTAATTAAACATTCTACAATATTTGGACCCACTTGAATCATTTCAATGGTAGATAGTTCAGAAAACAATATTTGATCTTCATCCAACGGTAGTGAAGATATACAGATAGGTTGTTGATAATTTTCAGTAGCATTTCTTTGAATAGTAATAATACTATCTGGTATTTTTGATTTCCGTTTAGATTTCATTTCATCAAATTCATTATTTGTATTATTATTATTATTATTATTATTAGTATTTAAATTATTTGTTTCAGTTTTTTCCAATTTATTACTGTAAC